>WSXT02028280.1:0-13831 GCA_011762715.2 Neuroterus valhalla | reverse complement strand
TATCCGGGACAGACCGTACCAGCCCGATCAGGGCCTGATCGGTAAAATGGATCCAGTATGGCGATTTCTGCATGGGTGAAGCTGAATGATCATCGAATAACTGAACTCATCTCCTACACAGGTAAGTTCCTGATCAAAAAGATTAGTTTCCACTCAGAAAAAAACACAAATTTTCTTCACCACAAAATAGATACATGTTTCTAATTAGTAAATTAAAATTAATAGTAAAAACTTGTTAAATTTCCTAACGATTTCTTTATTTTTTAGCCCAAAAGATGAGTTTTGTATGAAAATGTGGAATTTGAAACTTAAGAGGAATTTTTTCGAAATTCTATCTCTTTTCGCAGCAATATAATCTCATCGGTTAAAAATTCAACTATTCCGTTATAAAATTATGTTTTTCTTTCAAAATCTATGGTATTTTTGGTCAGAAATTAATTCTTTTAGTTAAAAATTCGAATGTCACTTGAGTTGAATATAATATAAAAATCTAATTGTTTAGTTGACAATGTATGTATTTATTTGAAAGTCATACATTTTTCTTGAAATTGGAACGGCTTCATTAGAAAATTCATTTCTTTGGTAAAAGGTGTGTGATTTCTTTGGAAAATTAATCTTTTAGTTGCAAAATATACTATTCTAGATAAAATTCATTTCTTTTTTCGTTGAAGGAATCTTTTTCAGTTCAATATTTAACTTTTTCTAAGAGGTGAATGTATTTCCTTGAGGATTTGTCATGTTTTGAAGAAATATCATCTTCTTGGTTACAAATGTAACTATTCCAATGAAAATTTATGTATCATTCTGGACACTCGTCGCTTTTAGTAGGAGATTCAACTTTTTGGTTGAAAATGCAATCGTTTGTTTGAAAATGAATCTGCCTCTAAATTCAACTATTTTGTTGCAAATTCAATCTTCTAGTTGAATGTAACTGTTTTTTTTCAACTGAAATCTTCTTTTTTTGAAAAGCTCATTCTTGGTTGGAGGTGAACATAATTTTTTGAACATTTATCTTTTTGATTGAAGATTTATCATCCAAGTTAGAAATTTAACTATTTAGTTGAAAATTTCATTAATTTCTCAGAAATTTATTATTCTGGTCGGAAATGCAACTATTTGGTGAAAAAATTTTTTTTTGTATAAAATTCGTATTTTTCGATAAAAATGTATGTGATTTGTTCCTAAAACATCCTCTATGCTTCTAGATTCAACAATGTTTCCCAGAAATATCATCTTCTTGGTTACGAATGTAATTATTTTATTTTAATTTTATCAATATTGTTGTAAATTGGACTCCTTTGATAGATACATTTTTCAATTCAGAAAAACAACTGTTAAGTTGTAGATGAACCTGCTTCCAAATTGAACCATTTTGTTGAAAATGCATTCTTTTGGTTAAACTTAAATGTTTTTTGAAAATTAAAACCTTTTTCGGTTGAAAATTCAACTTTTTGGTTAGAGGTGAACTACATTGTTGAACAACCAATTTTTCAGCTAAGGATTATTCACCTCAGTTGAAAGTTCAAATATTTGGTTGGAAATTTCAATTATTTCTTGAAAATTTGAATTTTCAATCGAAAATGCAAATGGCTGGTTGCAAATTATTTGGTTTTAGTGAAGGATTCAACTATGTTGTTAAAAATACGTCACCATAGTAAAAAGTCTATTCTACTAGCCAGAAATGCAAAAATTCGGTTGAAAATTCTATTACTTCGATTGAAAATCTATTTTTTTGGTTGAAAATTTATGTAAATGGTTGAAAACTTATTTCTTCTTGTAGTTAGAAATATAACTATTCAATTTGGGATCCCTATATCTTTTTGGAGAATTCGTGTTTTTCGGAAAAAATAATTTTTTTTAGGTGAAAGTACAACTGTTTGATTAATTTTTTAATCTGCTTCTTAATCAAGCCATCTTGTTGAATTTTCTTATTTGTGGTGAAAGTTCCATCTTTTTCTTTGAAAGTGAAACTACTTTATTGAAACTTCGCTTTTTTCATGTTGAAGATTTATAATCGATTTGGAGATTCATCTTTAAGGTTGGAAACTTTACTTTTCTTCGGGAAATTTGTTTTTTTCTTAGTTGAAATCCAAAATTTTCAGTTGAAATTCAATAGATGGTTAGAGATTAAACACATCTATTGAAAAGTCACTTTGCTGTTATTGAAGATTCATAATTTTAATTGAAAATTTAATTTTTGGTTGCGAATAATTTGTTGTTTTGTGGAAAATCTATCCTCTCAGTCAAAAAAGGAAATCGCTGGTTGAAAATCATTAGGTTACAGCAGAAGTTTCAACTATTTTGTTGAAAACGTATGTATTTTGTTAGAAACATACCTCGTTTTTTTGAAGGTGGAAATTATTTGGTAGAGATTTATTTTTTGGATTTCCCTACAATAGTTTTTTTTCGATTCAATAGTTTAATACTCAAAAATATATATTTTACTGGATAAAATTTAACTGGATTTTTTAAAAAATAGTTTAAGTTTCATCTGAAAATAATAATTTTTTAGAGAAAAGTTAATTTTTAACAAAAATAGCATCATTTTCCGAAACAAGAAAGTAATTGAATTTTCAAGCCCCCACGAATCTTGTGCGAAAGCGTTTAAATTTGAGGCGAAAAATACCATTTTTCTTAAAAAAATTGTATTTTGTAGCAGAATATCTTTTTTCATCAGAGTCGTATAAGTAAAAGGAGAAAAAAATAGTAATTTTTGCACCTTTATTTTGGTGTGTAATTCAGAACATAGTTCATGAAAATTCAAAAAATTTCTTCTAACTGAAGGTTTTTTTTTTTTACTGAAAAGATCTTAGAAACATAATGTTTGACGAACCGTAATAAATATTGTTTTATGAAATGTTTTGTGTCCCTTGTTTAAAAATGAACAATTAGTATACAAAAAATTGGGTTCCAATCAAACAGGCTTGAGAATTATTCCTAAGATTAATTTAATGCGAAATTTTCATCTTTCATAATATGAGTACATTCTTATTCATATTTATGACTAACTTGGTTTAAGCTGAAGATCCCAAAATGGAGTTTCATTATATTAGAAATATTTACAATGTCCGGTTTGGATACCTCATTATGCTCGATTGCCGCCCGCCCACTAATCTAAAAGCAGATATCTCATGTAATTGTAAAACTGTTATGTCTCGCAGTTGAATTGCGAAGAACCGATAAATGACCTGAAAACACTCTGAATTTCGAACTTATCGAGTCGAAAAATAATTAGCTGCAATCGCCAAAGGATGTAGATTCTAAATAAAATATTCTAAAATTTCTAATTACAAAATTAGGAAATTTCATATTTTGTGATTTTAAGCTCTTATTGGATACAAAAGAGCCCCCCGCTGTGAAGGCTCAGAAGCGAGCTCGAGAGCATCCCTCCTCAGATATTTCGGGCGCGAGAGGAGAATTGAGTAGTGGGGGTAACCGACTCAGGTATCAATATGCGAGTTTGTACATTCCGGAGTCAAGGTAGCCTCTCGCGCTCCTTGCCATTTATATTCGAGCGACAGGTAATATAAAAATTAGAGGCGTATTTGACTTGTACGGGAACATCCCCGGCTTAGACCTCCTGCGGAGGCACAAGTAGTAAACCTATCTTTGAGAGGTCATTGACCCATTTTCCTAAATAACAGGTGTTAGAATTAAAAAGCGATATTTACCTTCCGTAGTAAAAATTTACTCAGAATATTATTAAGATCAGAGAGAAAAATCTAAGCCTAGATTGATATCATTTATCTAAAAGAATTATACTTTAAGCAGAGGATTACCTCAGTTACCGAAGACATTTTAGTATTATCTTAGTTTTACTACCTTCTGAAAATAGGGACTAGAAAATAGATGTAAAAGAAATAAGGTTAGCTTAGGCTTGTTTGAATAAATAATTTTTATGTAAAGAGAATCTTATTCCTTCTCCAGAAGAAGCCCTTTTTATTATCAAATACTTCTAGTAATAATCAGGTTATTAAATTAACCCTTAAATTTTAACACGCCCAAAAGTCGGCGGTTGCTATTGGCGCCCGACGTTCGGGGCATGCGAGTAGAAAAAAAGAAAAAGATTCTCAATGAGAAAGAATTAATTGTAAAATGGATACAAAGAATTACTTGTAAAATGGATACACATGACTCAAAAAGACAAAATGTTAGAAAATGAGTTTGGGAGGAAAAAGTATGGCGAGAATAGATAAATGGTTGGAAGAACACAACAAGTCGTTGAATCAATAAGAATAGGTTCAGAAAAAAAGACTCAAAGTAGGAAGGGTAAGCAGGAATGAAAAATAGTGCGTGAGTTAGTGAAAATATAAACGTTTCTTACGATCAGTACACAATCGTTGATGAATGTCACGGACAAATGACGGTTGTGACTGAAACCAGAATACTTTTTTCACGAATCGTATTGGGTTAGAGACGAATTTAGAGAACAGGTCTTAATCGACAGTGAATCAGTGTCCTCCTTTGACGCTAGATCTACAGTAGTATGAACACTAAAAGGACAAATACTTTTAAAAATGAAACGTTTGAATTTGAATTCTATCGATGCTACACGATAACTCGATCGTGGACGTGAAGAAAAACTATTCAAAAGATATTTAACATTAAGGACAGTGAGTCGAAATAATTTACGCTCGGCAAAAACAATCAAACCTTCGACAGCCAATAATAAGGTTGAACGAGTGAGAGAAAGGTCTACAAAAAAATTTCACCATATTAGAAGACAGCGGGCACCTACCTAGACGGACCAGATGGAACAAAGGGAGGCACGCATACAAGCTCAACTCGACCGATTGGCAATTTCCCAAACGAGGGTAGTCGAACACGTCACCGACAATTTGGGACGTCAAACCACGGGACAGGTACCACAAGCGACGCCCAACATCAAATACGTCCTACCTGAGTACAATAGCAAAGGTAATCCAATAAGGTACCGACGTCAACTAAGACAATACTAGGAGGTCGTCCAACCAAGGGCCTGTGACTTGGAATACCTGATAGAGAAATCACTCTCGGGTCCGCGCAGCGATTGGTGGCTAATCGTCAAGAACAGCGTCCACGACATCGACACATTCATAAATAAATTTCAACAGCGTTATTGGAACGAACGTACCCAGCACGAGGTGAAGAATAAACTGGAGTTCGGATGCTTCCAACTAACAAAAGATAAATCCCGAGCTGAATACGCCACGCACATTTTAGCACAAGCCAACGAACTTACACCTGCACCAGAACCGAGACATCGTTCGGAAACTGGCAGGACATTTCAACGAAGAAATCAAATACGCAATCGTCGGCAGGGGTATCTAGAGCAGTGAGCAATTGATAGAGCTGCTCAAAGATTTTGATAGGATCGGAATCACCAATGCGGGTCAGAAAGAGCCCAGAAAGGGGAAGAAAAAAAACCATACCCAACGAGAAAACAACCCACCACATCCTTCAGGGGGGCGGCCACAAAACCAGTATTTCCAACGACCAGGATACGGGGGAGCGCCTCAGATGAATGGAACTCGACCACCTATACAACCCGGCCCTAGGTACAATCAAAGTAATGGAGGAAAACGCACCTCATACGACAAAAACTCGTGGCGGCAAATGCAGCCTCCCTTTCGCGTACAGAATATAGAGGTAGAGGGATCACCGCAACTCCATCAAGAAGAATATCCAATAGAAGAGAGTACCCTGGAATCGGGAAACGAGCAAGAGCCACGTCAATAAACAACGAAGAAAACAACATCGGAATTGACGTGGCCAAGGAAATAACGTATTTTACCAACATGCCCACGAATACCCGAGAGGAACTAACTGAAGAAAGTACACAAACAAAAAAAATAAGAGGTTGAAATGCTACACGGCCAATATCCAAGTCGCAGGTATTGTGACAAAGGCACTCATTGACACAGGTGCCGACATCAGCTGTATCTCGGAAGAATTTCTCAATAACAATAAAGAGAGAATCGGAGGATACCCATGTCTACCGTTGGCAGGCGTATCCGTTGCTGGACCCCTGGGGGGCAAAGCCGTAAGACTTACCCGACAAATCTACGCGGACGTGCAACTACCCGATACTATCATCCGATTAGCGTTCTTAATAGTACCACGCCTGTCACGAACATGCATAAGTGGGATCGACGTACTGGATGAGCATAAATCAAACATCAACTTGGGCCCGAAGACGTTGACCTTCCCATACACGGAAAACTCCACATTGCTGTAGAAGTAATATACGTATCTCTACGGCAGCCACAAGCAGTGTATCGCTCTGACATCTATACGGTAGAGCTACGACAGCGTCACGGTGGCGTTGCTATGGCTACCTGCGCCGTTTAATTTTCGCATAGCCTCAAATCTTGCCTAATTTTGACATGGTCAAAGAATGGGGATTCGACAAATATATTGATTCGTTTGAAGGCAAGTATCCAATAACTTTCAAAATGCATGTGTCAATCTCTAATTCTTATAGGTGGGATCCATATGCAGTGTCTCTTTATCGCAGCGAAGTGTATCGCTCTGACAGGGATACAGCGTCTTTGAAAGTAAGTGCAGCGCTGTCAGAGCGCTACGTGTGAACTTCCGACCACGATACTCTTTATATCGAGTTGACAACGACCAAGTAAACTTGTGACCACTCTAATATTGCTACCCTAGCAATATGGAGTTTCCGTGTATCTCAATGGTCAACCAGCAATAAGAATATTGCAAGACGATGAAACAGAAAAATAAAATGACGATCACACGCTTTGTCTCATCGAGCCATCAGCCAATGAGGAAAGTCTCAATCAGATGTCAAAGGAAGGGACGGAGCCGATGACGGAAGAGTTCCCATTGGAAATCTCGAGAGAAGACATCAAAAATAAAATGGAAGAAAGCTACGTTCGCGATGCATCAGAGAGAGACAAACTCGGCAAGATCCTATGGGCACACCGGCGAGTATTCCGCCGAGAACCCGGGTGTCTGATAAAATATCAACACAAATTACAGGTATAGGAAGATAAGCCTTTTATGGGCCAAAGCTACCCAATTCCCATGGCACACAGGAAGAAGGTAGAAGAAGAGCTACGAAGGATGTTAGAACTCGGCATCATCCAGCGATCCAACAGCTCTTATATTAACCCCGTAGTACCTGTAATTAAAAAGGATGGATCAATTTGACTATGCCTAGATGCACGGCGATTGAACGAGATCCAAATCGAAAACTGAGAATGTCCCGAGCCCGCGGAAGTTCTCGTTCGAAAGTGTAAGGGAATGAACGTCATATCGAACCTCGACATGACAAGTAGTTTCTGGCAAGTACCACTTTATCCAGAATCCCGAGAATACACTGCTTTCCAATACCGTGGCAGATGCTATGAATTTCGAGTGGTGAACTGTAAGAAAAATCTATGGTAAATTTACCATACATGCATTGGAAGTAATAAACCCATACTTGTATTGGAATTTTCCCATACCTCTGTATGGGAAAATAACCATACTTCGATTGCAATTTTCCCATACAAGTTTAGTATTTTTCCCATACCTGGATATGGAGAAGTATCAATACGCGTATGGGAATTTTCTCATACAAAGTGAGTATTTTTCCCATACCTGGATATGGGAAAGTATAAATACGTGTATGGCAATTTTCCCATACAAGGTTAGTATTTTTCCCGTACCTGGATATAGGAAAGTATCAATACGTGTATGGCAATTTTTCCCATACCTGGGTATGGGAAAATACCAATGTGTGCATGGCAATTTTTGCATACAAGATTAGGTTTTTCCCCGAACCTGGGTATGGGAAAGTGGTAATACGGAGATACGTGTACGGGAAAATAGTCATATACGTGCATGACACGGTTCTTATAAAACGTAAGTGTTTTTTTTCATAACACAATTGAATATACTGCAAAGATTTCCTTCAAAACATTAAAATGTTTCAATTTTTAAGCTATAATTAGAATAAATTGCACAAATATAAAAAGCGTACTTCTTTTCAATATGTAGTGAATAGATAAACGTTTATCCTTAAGCCTGTTGGCCTTAAAAAATTGACTGGCTTACACCACCATGTTTTACAACATTTTTACATCAAATACTTAACTCTAATATTCGTCTATCCTTTATCCACAATCATCCATCCCTACCTTATTACTATGACCGCTCGCTCGCTCGCTCGCTCTCATTGCCTTGCCTTCCTCGCTTTGCTTCGCACGCATTTCCCTTGGTTTCGCCAGCCTCGCATTGCTAAACTCTGCCTCCGCGGTTCCTACCAATTTCTTATGTTCTATGCCTTATTTAGTATTTCTTATCTACTATTCACATTATTTACATCTTTCTTACATCTACTTCTTCTCCTTTTTACACAACTATCTCCATTCCTCCTCCTTCCTATTTCAATATGTAGTATAGATTATATATTATTTATCCTAGAACGTTTGTATCGTTTGTGACGAATTCGTCTTCCTCCCCTATGCGGTTAATTTACTTTTCCACTTGAGGATTTATTGTGTGTTGGTTCCTCTTCCGTTCTCCTCTTTTATGTCCGCATGCTTAGGGCTGATTTTTTGGAAAACCCTGCAAAGATCCAGAAAAGAATGATTAACTCGTCAAATAAAACAAAAGTAAAATGGCTAAGGTTGAATATTCTCACCGTTGGATGAACTCCAAAGTTTTGCAGCTACTTTCCCCTCAGTTGTATCCAAACGCGTAGTAGGATAAGAAGGAGCACAAAACCCTTCCAAAATGCTCCTGGGTTCTATGATAGCGTCTCTTTTAGCGAAAACTTCGCACGTGTCATTCTCGTCGAACAAAGACTGTCTTGCATAAACATTAGAGAATAGGAATCAGAGAGAAGAGATACACATATAGGGTAAATAGGAAGAAAACTCAAATTCCTACAACAAATTTCAAGTCAAACAAACAAACCTTTTATAATCATAACAGGTATATCTCTGTTCCCCGCATCTAGCACTTCCTCCGTTGATGATGTGTCCTGTAAGAAAACGAATTCCTATATGTTAGTTATCTCTGTAAGCTTCAGTTGAAAAAAGGTTGTTTTTATAATTTGCTCACAGAAAGAATGTGCAGTATCTCGTTTTCATCCTCAAGGAAGAAGAGAGGAAGGAGCTAAAATAATGCAAGAAGTTTCGGTGTGTCATTCCGCAGCGGCAATAACTGATCTTTATCTTCTTCCCGGCTTCCCTTCTTCTTCCGGAAACCTGATGCTTTTTTCTCATTTCTACTTGGAGGATGGGAAAAAGGGGAAGACCTCTGGAAAGCAGTTTTTACTCACAAACTCCCTTCATGTCTCTTCCAAACAAGATGGATAAATGGGAGAGGAAATATTTGGAATCTTGGAGGTACGTCCACATTAATATAGTACATCTTTGACTGCACCCTTCCTATCTATGATATTCTTTCTTTGAGTGAAATAGGTTTTGTTCATCATTTCCAAACCCTTCTCGTCAGTGATTCTCATTTCCTCGTCTAACCGTTGCCCAAGTAATTCTAATCGTTGGCTTTCTCGAGTTTCTTTTGTTTCACCTTCGGGAAGCGCTACCTCATAAGCCACACAACCATATTCGTCGTAGAGCCTGTCCGCCAGGAGTATGAGGGAATTGTCTGCGGTATTTTCTTCATTTTAGGTGGAGATAACGGTGCTTTTTCGGCTCCTTCTCGTTTGCTGGCTTCAGATAGTGTACATGATTGTAGAGCCTGATTATGGAAGCCTGACTGCCATCATCACTCAACTCGTCCCCATCCGCACCCACCATTTTCAGTGCTTGTGGATATTTATTTGTGAATAATTTCACAAGAGCACTCACTGTGCTTCTCGTGTGGTCCCGGAGCGTCCCATTCATGCGCATCCCTATAATTTCACTTAAATCTCTGCTTTCTGTGGTAGCTATAGTTTCTCCTTTCTCCAATTTCAGGGTCATCTTATCAGTCAGTTTGGTCCACGGGAAAGATATAGGAGTTCTCCTCTCGGTGACTGAAGCTGGGAAAAATACAAAATAAATAAAATATTAATTATTCGAAACAAAGTAAAGAAATTCCAGCTTGTTATTTTTCAGATGATTCACGGCTATCTTAGTTCTTTATAACAGAAATCACTTGAATTTTTATCAAAGCTAAAATAATTACCTCCACTACAGTTCAATTGTTGTCCAGTCTGGGCATTGTTGCGGGAAAAGTTGGATTCGTGTCAACTGTTTTTGTTCCTGGGGGTTAGGACATTTTCACCCCACCTCGAAAGTGTTTCCTTTGTTGAAATCCATTCTTCCTCAGCACTAAGAATCATTATCTGAGTCAACGTAGACAGGGCAGGAAGGAATATGTCTTCGTCGATGAGAGCACCATTTTCATCTAAAACAATCTGAAAACGGAATTCGGTAGTGAGAATATTTCTTCACATTGAATATAAGAATATGAGGAGAGAATCCGACAAAAAATGAACACCTCACACTGTACTCTAAAGGAGGTAACTGAAGTTTCTTGCAAGCTGCTGCAGCAACTTGATGATTGTACCACCAGATACAAGAACTTTTTTTTTCTTCGGTCTGAGCCCATGACGGCGAGTAGTGGCATTCTGCTTCTAAACAAAATTAGAATACTGAAAACTTCAGAAGCTAAGGATTCAAAAAATTGTAAAATATTTCATAATTATATCAGAAAGTTATTTAAAGAGAAATTTTCAACACGAATTTTATCCTCCCAATGAATGTTCACGAAATGAGGAAACATGTACAAAAAAGATTGAAGCACATAGGAATCCTGCATTATTCGTAACAAATTAAAGTCTTTGGAGAACTTTCACGCAAGGTGCTACTTTAAGGCCAGGTTCCTACAAACAATTTTTAAAAAATCAACAATTTTTTCTCCCATAAATTGCAAGAAAATACTCTTAGAAATGATATCAAATTAGTCCCGAAAGTATGCGGGACCGAAAAGTAAGTAGAGATAAGGGAGGACGGTGCGCGTCCAAGCGGCAAATTCGGCCGCTCGAGCACCCACGTTGCGTTGGCGGCAGCTGCCCTGGGTGCATACAGTGGCGGATCCAGAGGGGGGCTGTAGCCCCTCCCCCTAGAAGTCCCTCGATTTTGTGGCGATTGTCCCAACAATCAACTGTCCCTCGATTGTCCCGACTATCAAGCCCCCCCCCCACAGCTCAATCCTAGATCCGCCACTGGGTGCATATAGTATAGGAGGTATAATATCATTGATCATATCAGAAAAATATATATAATAAAAAGAAAGGATTACTCGAAGATAGGCTTACTGTTTCAGGCGATGGTTCCTGGCCAAAAAGAGGATTCACACCTTTACTTGGCATTGTTAGTTTGATCGGCAAGTATACAAACAAATCGGCTTTTTCTCGAAACCACATTTTTTCAACTGAGTGACACTGGTATTTCAAAACTGTTGCACTTATCATCATGAACCTAACGGCATTTTACTCTTGAGATGTCTTTCTATGGTCGGAACTACAACCAAAAATATTCATTGTTATTTAAAAAAGTTATTAACAATTAACAGTGCAAAAAAAGGGTCGAAAATAAAAAATTCCGCTATTTTGTTTATTTTTCGGGGTGAATGTTTCATTGTAGTTCTGGTCAGAGACAATTCGATACAGAATATGAAACTATTTGGTTTTTGCTCTCAGATGATTCGTTCCTAAAAAATTCAAGTAGTTGAATATATGTACTTATATCTGTGAAAAAATTAATTTTCAAATCTTGTTTTACCAATAAATGGAATTTTTTTTTGAAAAACTTGTTTTTTGGAGGAACCTGCCCTTAACCATCGACTGTACCGAAATCCCACACTTACCGAGAAACATACTTACTCATTTTGGAAATGTTACTCAATTTTTATCATGGTTTATGACGATAGAAGCACAGAATAAATTCGCCTCATGTCACATCTCATTTTTCACGAGTTCATAAACCCGAAGTCGTGGATTAAAAGTTGTTTCTAATACTTCCAAAAGAAAATAAACTTGCTCTTCTTTGTCACACGATACCATGCAAATTTTTGCCATCTCAACATTACACTGATAATGCTCTTGCTTCAACACTACAACAACTCCTCTTTGATAGGCAGTGCCTTTAATTACAGCCTTGCCGCACTCCATAGTGTCAGTGTGTAGACCCTTTCCTTGCAGTGATCTTTGCATATCAGCAGAATACAAAATAGCCTGCAAAGGCCTCTAATCTGTCGCATTTTGCATTTTATACGCAAGCCATCACCTTGTCGTAGTACACTGTAAGAAATCTTTCGGAAATTTTCCCGAAAATGTTCCGCGAGCTAATAAACCGATTATTTCGGGAATTTCTCCTAACATTTTGCAGGGGAAATTTCCGAAAAAACTTGGGAACTCACCTGAAAATTAGGGAATTTTTCCCAACAATCTATAGGGGAAATTCCCGAAAAATCAGGGAATTAACCCTAAAGCTTGGGAATTTTCCCTAACCTTCGTGGGGAAAATTTTCGAAAAAATTTAGAAATTCACCTAAAAATCAGGGGATTTTTTCTAACAATCTGTCGGAAAAATTCCTGAAAAATTTGAGAATTTACTCGGAAACAGAGGACTTCTGGGTTGTTTAAAGTTTTTCATAGATTGATTCTTATTATTTATTTTTACATATATTTATATTTTTGTGAGATACAATAAGAGAATTTGAATTGAGCTAAATATATTATAAGTGTGTCACTACTCCATCAAGATGCTTCACTCCTCAAAGCACAGGTAAAGAAAGCGGAGGCGAAAAACTTCCTGAAACAACACGAAGACAAGGTGATGCACGAAACCTTTTACAAAATTATAATAGATCAATCCTCGTCACATAAGTCAACGTTTGCTTTTCTGAAATCACCTGGACTCAATTCAGGAACCGAGGGTTTCATTTTCGCGTGTCAGGACGGTATGATTCCCACCTTAGAGAGCATCCATAAATTACGTAACGCAGTTTTCCGGCAATATTAGACCCCTCCCACCCCCTATGTAACGCTTGTTCTCCATTTTTCCTGTAGTTTTACGTCATTGCGTAACACTAGGCTAGACCCCCTCCCACCCCAAATGTGTTACGTAAATTATGGATGCTCGCTTAGTATACCGTAGAAGCATATTACGTGAAGATGTTCCCAGCGATTGGTGCAGGGCATGTCATAAACTCCCTGAGCACCTATGGCATGTACTATGGAATGGCCCTACTCACGCGGAAACGACGTATTTGTACAGACACAACGCTGCCTTAAGAGTGCTTTGCTACCATCTTTGTCGCTCTTATGGCGTTGGCCGCGATCCTGCTCTGCTGAACGCTCCAAGGGGGATAGAGTCTATTGTTGAAAACCAGGAGTGCCGAAACTATTGGGACTACGATTTCTCGACAATAGCCCTTATCCAACACACAAGACCCGACATCGTGCTTCTTGACAAACGTGATCAAACTATGTTCGTGATCGAACCCTCGGCCCCGGCTGACTCCAACATCAAAGACAAGGAAACCGAAAAAAAGAGAGGCATAAAGATCTCATAGAACACCTGAAGTGCTATCATCAAGGATATTCGGTCAAATTGATCGTTCTTATCATCGGCGCTCTTGGAGGTGCGACGCCTGCACTGGTTAGTAACCTAAAAGCCATACCGGCGTGTCAGAAATATGCCGTGGTACTTGCTGGATGGATGCAAAAAGCAGTCGTACTTGGGTCGCTTCGTCTCCTTAAGACGCACGAGGGTTTCGCCGGTCTTTCATTGCGATTTTGTCGCGCATGTTGTCACTCATCTCACGGTCGTGAGACGTGGCCATAGATGTGTTATACCGCGGTTCAACTGGGAGCTTGTGCCATTTTC
>WSXT02028269.1:0-13831 GCA_011762715.2 Neuroterus valhalla | reverse complement strand
AGATTTTCTATGGCTACAGGAGGAAAAATTTTTGCAACTAAAAAAATGTATCTTGTGCTGAATTCGAACACTAAAAGTAAAACTTTTGAATAATTAATTTCATATATCCGATGAAAATACCGATTTCCCATCAGATAAATTCTTTTACATGAAAAATCGCAATGTAAAATAAAAAATATATAGCTTGCGACTGCGTAAGTTTTACTAACAGAATCAGTAAGATCACTGAATTCAAAGAAAATGGTAAATGGTATATGAGGTTTACTGGGACAGAATATTAAAATCTCACAAGTAACAACACATTGTTTACGAAGAACAGACAACATACCTTTTCACGAAAAATAGTGTAGGTAACCAAGTATCCTACAGGAGAGGATTAGGTACAAATAAATAATTTGCTGGAAATAGGAATAATACATGGCATTAATTTTCCTCATATTAGCCCATTATAACTTCAAAAAACGCGACGCATCCTGGAAAGCTAAATAGCCAATTGTGATAGACCTCAGAAAGCGGCATAACTAATTTCTTATGGAATCAGCGGACTACTCTGGTGACGTGTAGTTATTGCTTTGTGCTAACATATATTATTTCTTATTGCAAAATAGAAACAAAATAAGTAACTAATACTATTTTCATTTTGTTAGAAAAACATTTAAGATTCCAAAAATCTCAAAGACGGCGTACATTTTCCTTCACTCTTTTTCTAGATTTTTTATAAAATGGGAAAAATATTTTGTGAATTTTGTCCTCGCTGAACCATACCGTCATGTGAAGAAACTGTTTTCTCCCAAATTAAATTATATAAATTTACAGAAAATATATTTTTACAGAGTTCAGAAACATCAGAGCCTTCAGATTTTATAAAATATAGTAATAATTTAGTCTGTTCTGTTTCGATTAATTTCAGGTCTTTCTCTACTAGTTCTGCCATTACTGTTTTTGTATCTGCTACGTAGCTAGAACCCAGTAAAAAAAAACTTACCACTGGGCTACTGATAGCCAAAGCTCGAAAACGCAATGACATCAACGGGGGTGCATGGTAAACTGCAGTCTTGGGCCATCATTGGATTAAGTTTTGGATAATTACGTTAATGCCAAGACCAATGCCTAGAAATGCGTCACCAGAGAGCTTCAACTAAGGAACATTAATGAGTTCTACCGATTGTTATTTTTCATGCGCGGATTTGATGAATGAAAATAAAATTTTGCGCAAAAAATTTTATTTTTTAAGCAAGTCTGCTTCAAAATGCGTTACCTGCGAGGAAGAACTAAAAAATCGTTCTCCATCGTTATTTAATGGGCATAATAGTCAAAAAAATTTTGTAGTAAGTCCTTCGGGTAACGCATTCTGAGATACACTTGCATAGGAAAAACAACAGAGGGTGGGAATCGGACTGAAAAAAGGCAATACCCACTAAACGCGCCTCCCCTTCCTGCCAACTCAAAGACTCCGGAACCGTTTATTGCATTACTTCAGAGCCCTGGGAGGGAAGGCCACCACGCCGTGCCTTAGCGTTCTTCTGTATTATGGAGCGACGTTACCCATTAGGCTCATCAGCCTCCGAAATCTTGGCAAGGGTTTACTAGAGGCCTCGAGGCCTTTCTTCACGTGTTCCCTTATTGCCTCCTTGACATCCTTAACCTCTGACGTCATATCGAGGTCGAGTATCTTGACCTCAACGAAGGTAACTAGCTCACACACGTTGCCGCCACTGCAAATGGCCTCCCTAATGGCAGAGGTCAGTTTCACTTTGGCATCGTCCACACTCCCTATCTCTATTACAATGCCTCTTGATGTTTCTAAGGACCTGAGTATAGCTCGAACCCTTGGCCGGCTTTCTTGAAACCACCTGTTGAACCTGGAATAGCGCTCGAGACACTCCGTCTCTGATAGGAAGGAACATGTTCATCTTAGACTGGCAGAAAGCATCCATTTCTTTCAAGATGATCTCCAGCTTATTAACATGTCTCATACTTCCTCAAAATCTGTCCCTATCATTTTCATACTGTAAGCAGCTTCCGGAATGTAACTATCCTTCACCTCGACATCTCACTCCCCACTATAAAACTCCTCACACAAACTCTTCTCTAGAAAACTTGACTAAATTTTTTGTCCCAGGAGTAGCTAGGGAAGTTTAGGGTCCACCCCCACAAAGCTAAACACGCGTGGACAAAGTCTAAATAATCTAGGAGGCGACCTGATAACTTAGAAACACCGTTTAAGACTCCGAGCAACCCGAGGACGCGTCCGGTTGTCTCGTCCAAGGCGTTAGGCAGTCGAGGGGGTTGCCGCATCCATTCTTAAGATAGATACTGCCGAACATGTTGAAGGAATATTGTTAGGTTATTTTTTATACAAAGCTGAAGTACAAACTTTCCAGAACTAAATTCTAGCTAACATTCTACATAACTTGAATTAATTTTCATTTATAAACTTTATTTTGCACTTTTGTTGCCGCTGAACTTTTTTTTGGTAGGGGATGTAATTTCAACGTGATGTAATTTCGTGTCGTGTTGCTAGTGCGATTAATTATAGTAGGCGACATCAAAAAGGAGGGTGCAATATATTTTTCGAAAGGAAAACATTATAATTGGTGATTATGTTTTGGTCCAATCAAAATGTTTGCACCAAAAAAATTTGCTTAACTTTTTTAGAAAACCCTGCTTTTGTTGGTTGTGGCCATCTAAATTTGCCCGGTTGTAACCACCTACTTTTTTATCGCTTAAAGGACATATTTGTCCAATTCACTGTTAAATATTATTGTTAATGTTAACGAAATGTTAATTAAGATGTCGAGGAAGTTATTTTATTCTTTTTTTTTATATTCTTTAAATTTTTTAATTTTTTCAATTTTCATTCTGACCGGTACATTTGAAGTGCGTCAATATGAAAACCAGCTACTACACCTTCAAAAATTGTGAAACGGATGATGACGTCGAATAATTCCATTTTCATTAACTCTCATTTCCAGATTCATTAATCTTTTTTCTGACGGATTTTTTGCAACAGCTTGTTGTTATTTTTGCAATTCAGAGCTTCGAAAATCAAAAAATTCCTTTGTCTAAACATAAGGTGGCGTTTTATTTATTATTTTCCCATTTTTAGGAGATTTTCCAGGGGTGGCCATAACCGGGTAAAAAAAATTTGATGATCAAAAAAGACCAATTTTTTACAGTTGGATAACTACTTTCTTTTTGGCAAAATCAAATTTATGCTTTTATATGTAGTTACTTAAGACCTCAAGCTTTCCATTGGTATATACATGTCTGCAAAAATATTATTTGATCAAAAGTTATGTTCAAAAAACGAAACTATGGCCACAACCGGATAACTTCCCCTACCAAATTAAATATTCTACACGGAGCTGTCTTGATACATATGATCAGTCACGGACGCAGACTAGTAACATAACTAAGTCATCTGAAAAGATGATTTTGCCTTATGTGCCACATTAAGCAATCTGGTTTTTCATATCTACGGACCTAATTGCAGCCACGTTCATTAAGGTGGCAGGGAAAAGGCGGGGGTTACAAATAAGGTGGGATCCAAGCCACGAGATCCTGAGTATAAGTATATAAGACACCCTGGATCCAAAAGAATTATATAAACATTCTGTATGCAAAACACAGTGATTTTTTAACCACTAAATTTAATTTTACAATTATATTTTCAAGTATCATGGCATGTTTTATTCAGAATATTTCAATGCTGCTCTAATTTGTGTATTTACTCAAATTATGCAAACAGTTTTAAAATGATAATCAATCAATCTTATTCGATAATTATGATATTTATTATGAAATTAACCATACGAAAAAAACATTTCATTTTCTAAACAAATTTTATTCATCAAATTTATGACCGAAACCGAATTTGTATGAAAATTACTTTTTCTTCATACCTCTGTCGAAAGTACGTTCCTCCATTGATAGAAATACACTCGCGCCCTCTGTAACACTGGGAGCAAAAACTCACTCGCGCGCACCGATACTCAATTCAGAATAAACGAACCGTCCGACACGAAAACTAAGATAATCATCGGAATCGTCTTCCAAACGTCTCCATGCGTTTGAAAGAGTAATTTTTGGAACAATTAAAACATTTTTAACGTAATTGACATTTGGAAGACTATTTCAATCGTTATCTTACAAGGGGACCTTTAGGTCTGGTCATTTTTGTTTTGGTCGATACTCTTCTGAGTAGTAGACACCTACTAGAGGTTTTCTGAGAAAAATCAAGAAGGCGCAATTTTTAACCGTTTTCGAGAATAATGCATTTAAAGAACTGCGTGCAGATTGTGATGGCCCTGGTGTATCTTACTCCACAACGGTCCGGTGGCTCAGGGGATAGAGCGCTTAGCTGGTAGTCGCAAGTTTGAACGTTCGTTTCTCGCTCCCTGCAATTTTTTTTGTTTTTGTTTGTTTTTTGTATACTCATGTACATATCTTGCGACATGTTGCATTATGCTTGGTATGCTTCCAAACTTTGTGATGATAGGAAAGTTTTTGTGAATATAAATTAAGTATGCTTTCCCATCGATGTTTTAAAAAAACCATGCAATTGTAAAAAATCTGCGTTTATTAGATGTGCTAGAAGTAGCAAAACATTTTGTTTTCCTTGCTTCTACGACGAGCATCACTCTAGTTCATGCGATACTACGTAATCCTGATGATACATATGTATGTACGTAAGTATTTATTTTTTATATTTTGTATGAAACATTTTGATTTCGTATTTAACATTTTAAAGAAAATACACAATTTCGCGAACGGGAGATAATAGAGCGTTAAAACAGAGTTTTCATTTGAAAAATGGTTAAACAATTATTAAAAATTATGATTATATCAAAAATTATTAGGAAATGGATGAATAAACAGTTTTGCATGAAAAAAAAACAAACAAAATTGCAGGAAGCGAGAATCGAACGTGCGAACTTACGACTACCAGCTAAGCACTCTATCCCCTGAGCCACCGGACCGTTGTGGAGAGAGATACACCAGGACCATCATAATCTGCACGCAGTTCTTTAAATGCATTTTTCTCGAAAATGGCTAAAAATTGCGCCTTCTTGATTTTTCTCAGAAAACATCTAGTAGGTGTCTACCACTCAGAAGAGTATCGACCAAAACGAAAATGACCAGACCTAAAGGTCCCCTTGTTAGTTTTCGTGTCGGACTGTTCATTTGTTAATTATCGATCACACAAATTTCAAATCTATAGCATATAAGCAAACTTCACGGTCGTAATTCATGACTCTCGTTGCTGCCGTCAGCCAGAATTATTTCTGCTGGTACTCTCGGTTGTTCATATAACCTCAAAGCTTGCTTGGATTTAATTTGTATTTTTATGTATTAGTGAGTATAATTTAAAATTAATATTAACTAAAAATTTGTAATAAAACATGAACGAAATGAATGAATCATTCTCTTTTGACGAAACCACGGATGAGGAAGAAGTTAGAAAAGAATAAAATTGAAATTATTTCTTTTGAAGATGTGTCATAACATTTACTTTTGTAAATGTATTCGATGTTTGCCCCCCGACCAGCAACATTCGCTTCGCTCGTGCTGCAAATGTAGGAGCAGGCATCAATACATGCTATAATATGCATATATTGTTTATAAAAATATGATTCTTCGCCGCACTCTCGACCGGGTATGGAGAAAACCAGTATACACCATGCGGGCAGAAGTTTGAAAGCCCTGAACTGCGAGATATTATGCCCTCGGCTTCGCCTCGGGACCAATATCAAGCAATGCAGGAATTTAAACTTTCTGCCCTCGTAGTGTAATATACTATTTCGTAGCACATGCACAGAATTTTTGATTTCCAAAATATATGTTACGTGCAGAAGTGACCTACAGTTTTTTTAACAGCTGCACTTACGTATTTTGAGTCAGATCACGTTTTGAACCACTGCACCTGCGCATATGAATCTAAAGGTACTTTCCAGCAGTATTAGAACCCTGTATGGCAACATAACATCACTACTGGCTCTACGCTTCAAAAACGTAATCGTTCTTACTCCTTATACTTTCAGTCGCACAACGGACATCGGAAGAAGTTCATATTTGTTGTTTGTCAAATCAAACATTCCTGGCATTTGTTATACATAAAAATATTGTGTTGATTGTGGGCACGTAATTTCTATATGATATTTGTAGTTGTATTTGTTCTGTAACTATGTATTGAAAGAATAGATACCTCTTCTGGTTGTTCTACTGGACTATTATCAGATGTACGAGTTGGTTGATCCAGTAATTCCCAACCCCCTGAATCAGATGTTGTCTCAGCTTCACAGGCAACAATGTTTGTAGAATCTGGGACGTATGCATGATAAACCTCCAGTGTCCCCTTAACTCTGGACCTCTGAGTGGAACTACTATATTATATGCACAAAAATTGTTTCATAAATAATTTTAAAAAATAGATGGGGAAAAAAATTCTACACAGGTTTCATCAGGTTCAGAAAAATATTATACTGTGACTAGGAATCGCTAATATTGTAGAAATATTTCAAAATTTACTGTACAGCAAGGTATACATGAGTTCTGTAATCAATGCATTGACTTTCCGCGCCTTTTCATTCAAACAGTAAAACAATACGGGGTAGATACGCTCAGACGATAAAAAATGACGGGAAAATGTCCCAAGAATCGTAGGTTCAGTCACTTTTCTGAGATTTCTATCTACAGATAATTCAGCAGTTGCTTGGAAATAAACTGGTATCCTCAGGATGTTTCCTATTCTCCATAAAGCCCTCCATACTTCACCCGAACATGGAACAGCAGATGGATCCTTCGTGCGCAAGCAGGCCAAAATTAAAATATGAAAACAAATTGAACTTCACGATTAGCGATTTCGAAAGGGAATATTCGGAATCTACGAGTTTTTACGATTTCCGACTTTTTATCTATCAAAAAATTTGTGGAATTGCAAAAAATTCAATCCATTAAACAAAACATCTTCGAATTTATTGCTTGCAGAGTTCTTAACTTTTTTTGACAAACTAGCTCGAGCCTATTGATAGTTGCATTTAAGACATCTTGTTCTCGCCAACGACGTAGGTAGTGAGAGTTCCTGTAGTAAGCTTTTCCCCGAACTATCAACATATAATTAGAAACCAACGCTATCACTAGCTTTTGCGAGCCTGCTCATTGTGCAGAGTCTGCAGGGACGAGCACCTTGAACACAAAACCACAGTTTTCCCCTTAATCTTCTGGGAAGCTAGATGACTTTTGGCGATGAAACTTTATTATTTTAGTTCTAAACAAATAAGATTAACGCTCTAACGTTAATTTTTTTGCTTATTCAGAAAGTGCAAAATAGACGTTAGACCAAGATTCCGTTCTTTAAGAACACTAGAGTTAGTTGCTATCAAAATCAACAGTAATTTTGGTGTGCTACTTCGAAACCTCCAAGATATTCCTACGTGAGGTTAGCAGCCTGAAATCTTCAACCTTGTTTTGTGTTGGCATCTGAGCGCTACGTATGCGTAGCGGTACTAGATGCAGTTGGTGGCAAGTCCAGAGGGAAGGATGAAGACGACGAGGAAGATGTAAAAAGGGAGAAGATGAAAAGATCGATGAGAACGCCAAACAATAATGAAGGAGTGGAGGTAGACGAAATTCAACACATAGTATGGAAGCATAGCAAGACCTTCAGGAGAATGGGATTGGTTAATAAATAACTGCTCTACCGGTTGAAAATTTCAGGAT
Organism: Neuroterus valhalla; assembly: GCA_011762715.2. Lineage (NCBI taxonomy): Eukaryota > Metazoa > Arthropoda > Insecta > Hymenoptera > Cynipidae > Neuroterus > Neuroterus valhalla. Next base: position 6,109 of record WSXT02028269.1, on the reverse strand, counting down.
CTTACCTAACAAAAATCTCAGACCGGTTTTTGGGATATTTGAAGAGACGGTTTGAATAATTTGTCTTTAGAATTACCTTAAAAATCCGGCACCTTTTTACGACTTGATTTATGGCAGTCGAACCTCGGGGATACCGGAATATGACAAGCAAATAGAATACCAAGGTCTTACTATCATTAGACCTTAATAAAACTAGTCCCTTTCCTTTCTTAATCTACGTGACGACCGATGCATATATATTTATGTACTTTGAATCTCTTAATTGTAAATTGCAAGACAAAAATTTATATTTGAAACTCTTTGAACTGGTTGTTCGAAGTACAGGTACATTTCAAATATATTTACTAAACCAAGTTCATGAGCTTCTAGAAAATTCATGAGAGCTTCTGGCTTGTAAAAAGAGTGCAAGCTAGGTACTTAAATAGAGAAATCTATAAATCTCTGAAGATTGACTGAGTCAAAGAATTTCAAGTAAATTCGTAAAATTAGGCTGGAGGCTCAAAGTTTTTTTCATTCTTTGTTCTTCATTATTAATTCAAGACATATTGGGCTGTGAATAAGGTTTCCTTATCATAAATTCAAATGAATCTTTGTCAGGTCAACTAACAAGAAACAAATTACATCAAGGAAAGGAAAGAGAAAAGATAAGGCCCCCGGAGCGAATGGAAGGCGGGAATCATGTTACCAATAATTAAGAAAGGAGATGGAAAAAAGTGGAACAGAAGAGGGTGGGCTACACTTATGTCTACACCAGGCCCCTGCAATGAATGTGCGTTCGCGTTGGTTCGCCACTACGGCTATCTGAAACGCGGAGCGCAGATGACGATAGGATGTTTTCTAACCAATGTTTACATGCCAAGCAAAAACATCGCTACCAGTTGCGAAAATACGTACAGATGAATAGTACAGAGTCTGGCCACTGTGCGCAAGCCATCGACTTTACGTCAGCAAGGAAACGACTACTCCCTTTTTGAATGGACAGTTCGTCGTGAGGGCTAAGGCATAAGCTTTTGACCAATCCTGTCTGGTTGCGGGTTCGATTACTGCCACGCACTCAGGAAGAGGTTCGGCGGTCTATCGTGAGTCGTTAGTCTCGTACCTCTCTAGAGTTCTCTAGGTTCTCTAAGTATCAAGTAGCTGTTACTTTTGGTGGTTCAGAACCCACCTAAATTCAGAGGTGACATTTGTAAAGCAATAGAGGAGAAAGGCTATAGAGACTACCCTTAAGCCCGTAAAAGGGTGAGACTTTAAAGAAATAAAGAATTTCTTCTTGCCTCAGGAGTCAGCTGCCATCGAAACAGGTGAGAAAAAATATGTTCTTGTCGTTACTTGCGACCTGTGTAGCAAGGCGATTCAATCTCAGTTACCGTTCTAGAACACTACTCAATAGACTGTGCTCGTATTAAGTGGCATATTCAAGTGTCTTTTTTTGCTACCTTAAAACAGAAAATCAGGGGTAGGAGACATGCTCTAGCGATTCTGACAGTACACCACAAGGAAGTGCTCATCAAGTAAACGCAGGTAAACCATTCATTGATCTAACCTCCTCTTTTATTTCCAATAACAATCCCTGCCTACGCAAGCTCGTTCCCGACTTATTTTGGCTCTTCTTCTTTCAATCTTGCTCCCCACTATACTAAGGTCCCTTTACGGGCATCGAGGTTTTACATCTTCCTTCCCATTATCATATGGTTCCCTTACAAGGATCGAGGATCTAAATCTTTCTCTCATCTATACTACGGTCTGAGATGGTTAGTCTTCGCCCGACAAATAAGGTTTAATAGAAATAAGTAAATTTAAAAATTCCTGAAAACAGAAAAAATTTCATTTCATACGCTCCGACCCAACGGTGAATTTCGAACATGACCGTTAAGATGAGTTCGCTAATTTTGGACGATCGACGATTCCGCGCACGCTGACAGGAAATGGTAGGGATAACGGCGGTCCTCGCGGGTCTCAACGCGAGTCTTATGATACGAAGCGAGGACTCTTTTCCAGGAACTCAGGTAAGACACGCTTGAAGTTCTCTCTGGATTTAGAGAACTTCAAGCCAGAAATACCTTAGAGGATGCGTTAAGAGTTCGAAAAACCTTCATTCTTTGAATTTTGCGAGTGCTTAAGTTTATTGAAGAATTTAGTTTTTCCATTTCGTGGAAATTAATGACAATCTGGTGGGTGCGTTAAAAGTAGATTAGCGTTTGGTTTCGTGACAGCTTTGCACTTCATTTTGTGAAGATCTCACTGTATGAGATCCAATGTTTCGAGTTCAAATTGAAAGAGGAATTCGTTCAAAGACGCTTCCTGGAAGTAAATCCTCCAAGTTTTTCAAAAATCATTAGAATTCTCCCCTCGTAACAAGTCTGCACTTTGTCCTGAAGGATGAGGACCTCGTTGTGCGGAATGAACTCCAACATGAATAGAACACGGTAGAACTACACACAATATTATGATTTTGGGTTATATCAACAATGGTTCACGTTACAGCTTTGAACTTATCTTTGTGGAGACCTCGCTGAGCGGAATCATTGTCTTTTTGAAGGGAACAAAAAGGTAATAAGGGTTTTAAAAAAAGTGAGTCCTTCTTGTAATTTAAAAATGAATTTCGGAATCACTCTTTTCATGCGCAATCATATCTCACTTCAGTTCTCCCAAACATCTTCCGATAGTTCGATTAAGAATCCTTAGATGATATAGGAATAATAAACGGAATAAGCAGATTTCCTGTCTCCCATCTTTCGGAATAATCGATTAAGGGCTACGTTAGTTATATGTTTCAAGAGGGCTGGGTACACCCAAGGCAACTCTGAGCTGAGTGTGCGAGAGATACAGAAATATAATAGGCACGCCTAAAAAGGTGGAGTTTTTCAGCAGTACGGTTGCACGATGCTAGCAAACGCTCGCTCGACCCCCGCAAAGTAGAGCAAAAAAAATCGTCCGTAGACAAATTGATTTTTAGAAGAGCATAATTGCCATTGTTTATAATAAAAGCCAATAAAATTTCGTATATAAGTGTCATGGCATTTTCGAATTCATTCTTATTCATTTTTTCATTTAAAAAAAAAATAAAGACATTTTGATTCATGAAGTATACCGGTTTATGAAGAATTCTTGGATTCATTTGAAAAACCTAGAAATCTTCGAAAAGCTATTAAGAACTGGTATCCAGTAGCAATACAAATGTTTAAAAAATTTTGAATATGCTGTAAACAAATAAGTGAATAAAAATGGTTTCGTGGAATTGACAACGATCCGTCACTTGATTCGCACTAAATTTGAACAATTTAAGAACAAGAAAAGTTCCTCGGTCGACTACATGACAGCTAATAAATAATTTGTTATTTTATATCAAGTATTTTTGATTGAATGAATCTTGTTTTATCTACGGAATCGATCATATGTTATTTGGAAATGAAACCTAAGTATCAAATTTGGTCAACGAATAAAAATTCATGATTGTTTGAACTACCTCAATTAACAAATGCACAATTTGGCTATTTTTTGAGGGACAAACTTCATGAGCACATTTTATTGACAGTTAACAATTTCATTGGGCACAACGATTGTTATAACAATTTTTCATCATTTTATGTATAATTCTGTATGTATATATATTTACAAATCAAATACCGCTTTTTTCAAGGAATCAACAGATAGGCATATCAAAATGATTTCTTGCTATTAATAGATCAAAACCTAGACGTAAAAAAAATGTTGACAAAAAAACTACAGATTTTGCGAAAAGTGGAACATCGAAAAGCCTTTTTCTATGCAACGAAAGGGTAAAACGGATAGGTTTTTAGCTCATCGTATTAAAAGAAAAACCTGGTAAGTTTTTAGTCTCGTGTTAAAAAGTTCTATGTGATGAAAAACGGTTTCAATTATTCCAAGGCTAATGCTTGGAGAGTTGATACTTGTCCGGTTTATTGAATAAGCTCTCATAACCCTGCCAGGTTACCTGATTTACGCTCATGTTTTGATATTTCAATTTGTATTTGAATGGATTACTGATCCATGTCATCTAATTATTATGTTTTGATCAAGAAAATAAGCCAGGTCTTCCCTCGACCTGTAAACATTCATCAGAAGGTTAGATCAAAGATGACAATCACTTCCGAGCAAGGCTGAGAATGTACAGAGAATCCGACAATTTGTATAACCAATCATGAATTCATGACATGTTTAACCTTGCACGACACAATATCGATTTATATTATGTCGCAAAAGAACCAACCTGGATGCTTGTATGGACGTGAAAGTGACGATTCAGCTTTGGTCTTTCTGTCTCTCTCAAAGCCGTGTTTTTGACGGTTTTCTGTCTTTCTTTTTACGTATCCCACTGGTCGGCAAAATTTTACATCAGTCAATGCTGCGAAGTCAGCGATTGAATAATCACAAACTTCTTCTTTTGTAAACCAGCAGATGAGACGCAAGTTACGTTGTAAGTATGCGACATAACGATATAATCCAGCATATCAAGTCGCTGTTTGCTCTCTTTTGAATGTTGAAAGTCTTTGTTCCAACAGTCGAAAACTTAGGTAGCTCTTATCAATAAATGTCCCTGCTAAGCTTCATGAATAGAAGGGACAGAATTTGCTTCACTCTTTAAACTCTCAATCCATTTCCTTCTGTACCATTTTCACTGAAAATAGACTGTTGCATTGGATGCATATTCTTTGAGATCCACACAAAAATTATGGCTTTTAATCATCATTCAGATCAATATAAATCCCTGCAAAGCTACATAGATGGGAGTAAAAGATTTTCCTCCACTTTTTGAACTCTCAACCAATTTCCTCCAGTATGACTTCCACTGAAAATAAATGTTACATTGGATACATATATTTCTAGATCTGTGCAAAAATGAGGATTCATATTATTCATTCTGATAAATAAAAGTTCCCGTTAAGCTACATAAGTTTCAGGAAGAGATTTCGCTCTACTTTTTGGGGTCTCAATCAATTTCCTCCTGTACGATTTGGGCTGAAATTAAATTTTACATTGGATACAAATTTTTTCGATATGTACAAAAATTATGGTTGACACTGATTACTCTGATCAATTAGAACCCCCCCCCCCCCCCTCAAAGCTACATAAATGGAAGGAAAAGATTACGCTCCGCTTCTCATACTCCTAATCGATTTCCTCTTGTATGATTTGATTAAAATTGGATGTTACATTGGATACTTTGGATACATTGCATAATCTCTAGATTTTTGCAAAAATGATGGTTTATACAATTTATCCCAATCAAATAAAGGCCCCGAAAGAGCTTCTCTCGTGTTCATTTTCAATAGTTTCTAGTCCTTTTCCAATATTACATTCGAAGAATGGAAATTTGTTATATTGGAATTGTCAGTTCAACATTTCAATTTTAATCCGTGATATTCGCGAAAGTGGATTAACAAGCTTCACAAGCGTCAAAATTCTACAATTACTGAAGTGAAAACGAATTCGCGAAGAGTATATTATTCTTACTAATATGATAGTGTCAGAGAAAACATGCTTCAAGAGTCACTGTTTTAACAGAGAAGAACAGGTTTTTCAAGGCGAGTGTATAAAATTTCTGAAGTATGTTCAGTATTGAAAAATATTTTTATTTAAATTAAATGTTACATTGGATACATATCTTTCTAGATTCGTGCAAAAATGATGATTCACATCATTTATCCCAAACAAATAAAGGCCCCGAAAGAGCCTTTCTCGCGCTTTTTCTCAAAACTACCCATTATTTTCCAATATTTCATTCAAAAAATGGACATTTGTTATATTGATATCCCGATTTCAGATTTAAATTTCAATCCACGATATTCGCGAAAAGGGAGTAACAAGCTTGACAAGCGTAAAAATTCTGCACTTACTGAAGTGACAACCACTTCGCAAAAAGTATATTATTATTACTCATATAGAGTTAAAAGTGAAATTTTTTCCCAATTCCAATAGATAAGAAAGGTTTAAATTGAATTGGATTACCAACAGATATATGTTCAAGAATTGTTTTTTATAAAATCCGAGGATTTTAGTGACTTGGAAGATTTTTCTATCAATTTTTCTGTAACTTACTAATTATAATCGTACGAAACCCCCCCCCCCCCCCACATTGCATGACATC
>WSXT02028258.1:0-13832 GCA_011762715.2 Neuroterus valhalla | reverse complement strand
ATACATACATACATACATACATACATACATACATACATACATACATACATACATACATACATACATACAGACACATTTGACAAAAACTGGAGGGGTCAAATTTTACACAAATCTAATACCTTCTCTGATGAGAATGTAAAAATGGGGAAAACTTCGAGTTCAGCAGGACTTGTCTGAGATGTGAATACTAGAAAAATTTTTCTTTGAACCTCAAGAACGATTTTTTACGAACTGATAGGATTGATGTCCTAGAAAATTTCAAAAAGGTTATAGCAGGCTTTTTTATGATAAAGATAATATAAATATAACATATTCACTTTCAAGAACAATAGGATTCCTATTCCAGCAAAGAAGTTCAGTTTTCAACGAGCTGGTTGAGCTTGCAACTGAAAATTGAGTTTTTATATAAAATGTCGAAAATCAGACCAAATCATACATTTTTTTTAGAAAGACGAACATTAAACAAATATATTGATTATCAACCTGAAAACTCGATTACAAACTAAAACAATTTTTGCCTTAAGAACCTGTATTCTTTAATTGAAATTTTTCATTTTCGACATGGATAAATTTCCAGGTAGGAAAACTTATCTCAACAAAAACAGACCAGTTATTAAGAGGATGATAAAATTTCCCACCAAACGGTTGGATGTTTGCCCCAGAAGGGTGTTTTTCAACCGAAAAAAAGTTTGTTGAAGTTGAAGTTAATGTTAAAGGATTTAATCACCTACCAAAAAGTTGAGTTTTCAATACATTTTTTTTCAGTTTTTTTTTTCTTAGAAAATTAATCTCCTGTATCAAAAACTCAACTTTTTGGCTAGAAATCAAATTCTTCAAGTAAGTTTCCAACTTCTCCATTATTGTTTGGAAATTTATCTTTTTAGTTAAAAAGCAAACTGTCTAGTGTATATTTCTACCATTTTCTCGAAGACTGATTTCTTGTGGTGGAAAATAAGTTCTTCTAACTCAAAATTAATCTATTTTAGTTACAATTTCGTCTTTTCTGTTGGGAAACTTATTTCTTTGGTGGAAAAATTATAATTTTCTGTTAGAAATGTTTTATTTTTTTCAGAAATCAAATCTCCAAACTACAAATGTATCTGCCCAAGTACTATTTGATTAAGAATCCATCTATATTTTTCCACCTTTCTTGTTTGAAACTTATTTCTTTCATTAAAAATTAAACTGCTGTGTAAAAGATGTTAATCGTTTGGTTGAAAGAAAATTTTGTCGAAGAAAGAGATCCTTCAAATTGGAAATTCAGTTACATGGTTCATAATCAGGATACTCGTTAGTAATTGGTCCTTATTGGTAGAACATTCATAATTTGGCCTCAAGTGTCACTGCCTGATTGGGAGCTTATTTCTTTAAAAACGAATTCAAACATTTGGTTGGAAATTCTTCTTTTTTTTGTTACAACCTCATTACTTTAGTCAAAAATTAAACTTTTTCGCTGAAAGAAAAATATCTCAAAGAATCAGTAGCTATACGGAGGTACAGAAATGGATTCTAAAACTCTCATTTCATTCGTCTAGATCAATTCTTACAGGAGATTCAGTTTACCATCCGGTAAACAGAAATCTGCTGCACCGACTGATTTGACTAAACGAATCTTCGAAACGTATTGACGCTAATGCAAACAGATAAAGAAATTTTATTCAATAATCTTCATAAGTATCTGCATATATGTGTGTATATGTATGGCTAGAAAGCTTATACTCTCTATGAGAAAAGGATCAGTGGACCCCTCCGTAGCTTAGTTGGTAAATCATTTGTCCGGAAACAAGAGGTCCTGGGTTCGGATCCTAGCGGAGTAAGCAAGACGGTCTTTTTTTTAAAGAAAGTCGTTTTTAATTCCTTACACAGATATATGTCCTTGAAATAGTTTCAGACAGATCCGTCTGGGAATAGCTTGACTCCCCGAGTCCGCACCTGTTCAAATTTGAAGGCCTCGAGACGATTGAATCTGACCTCTATCAACAAGTTTGACCTCTCATTAAAGGTTAAAGGAAAAAGCACTATGATGATCGAGCATCAAAAGTGGATATTGCGTGGGTCGAGCACACCGGTTCCGATTTCGACCTTCAGATGCGTTCATAATGTATTAAAGATTGGAGAAAACCGCAGGGGTCAGAGAAGTCACCAAGGGAGGTTTTGGGCCGCCCTCGAGCGTATTGGACACCTGCGAGGATCTCCTCGCAATAAGAAGGAAGGGAGAAGAAGAATATACTGAGAAAAAAAATTGGGCCCTATCAAAGAGGGGAGACCGGTTTGTCTGGTCCTTGATTTGAAGTCCTTTTTTCTTACCTCTTCTCCTTTCTTTCTTATTCTTCTCCTCTTTCCCCTTTCCGTGATTCTGAATCACTCCGTCTTTCTCTTCTTTTTTTGTCTTTAATCCCTCTTGTATTCCTCTGAAGATTCAGAGCGTTGGCTATATCGCCACTGAAATCGCTCTTCTTTGTTTACTAACAAATCCGGGGCCCGAGGCTCAAGTAAAGTCCCTGTAAGGAAATATATCAAGAGGAATATATTATAATATAGGCATACTGCAGTTACGTGAAACAGATATATTTCTTCAAAACGGCTGAATTTTTGATAGCGAAGATGTCTTTTGACCGCGAAAGTTGAATTTCCCACCAAAAACAGAGTATTTAACAAACTATCCGCATTTTTACCTTAATAGTTGAATTTTAAGCCAAAAAGTTCAATTTGCTTGTCGATTGCGAAAGATAAATGCCTAATCCAGAAGTAAGATTTTCAACAACAAAAAAAGGATTCGAATGAAGTACCATAAAAGCAGTTGCATTTTCAGCCCAATAGTCGAATTTTAGAGCCAAAAGGATAATTTTCTCAGAACACAGTTGAATTTTCAACAAAAAATATATTTCCAACTAAGAAAGATGGGTTTCCTACAATTGAGGATAAGCTTTTCAAGAAGAAAAGAAACAATTTCCAACAGAAGAGTTATTATAACGGCATTACTACGTCCATTGTAAAATTGTAGATATCCAAAATGAAATTTGACTCTCCGGTACCTCTAGAGTTCTTCAAGTTATCTAAGCAATAAGTAGATGTTGCTCTTGGTGGTTGGGAACCCACCGTAAACTATAGGTCTACTTTACCCCTGAGTCATTGGTGAGGTGTACAAAAAAATAGAGAGAAGGTTATGCAGAAACCCTCAAATCCGTGACAGGGAAAGAGTATAAACAAAATATTCCAGTAATATATTCAACTATGTCACCAGTTATGCGCAAGCGTACAGAATATTTGAGGCATACTTCGACTCCTCTTAGCGCGGGGATGTTGTTCTTTGCTGCATTGTTCTTAGAAAACAGCAAGAAGAATTTAGATGTCCACAGACATCATTGGGTTGAATTCTAATTCAATATTCACTCGCTATTGTTTATTTAGACGGTGCATGTAGGCTTCCTTTGATTTATTATTTGAATTCTGCGTTATCGGCATTCATTGATTCCAGTTTGAAAAATGTTGGACTATTTACATTTGATTAGTTAAAAAGGAAGAATTTGTGTTTTGGAACCTATAACACATTGATTCGACTTTCACCACAGTTGAGAACTCAAGCAACGTTGGGGAGCAAATTCTCTATTTATGCAATCCTCTACAGCAGCATACCCGTCTGACACGACAACATCATAAAGTAGCAAGGCTTCTATTATTTTGTAAACCTGTAATGTAGAAACCAGTCATATATTGAACTACATAAAGGAGCAATGATCGGTGTTACCGCTACTCTCTAGAAACTAGGGAATCCCAAGAATTTGATGCATTTGTTGGTATTGCAGGAACGAACCGCATTAGAAAAATTCATTTCAGTATCTCAATAGAACGAATTTCTAGAAGGTTCCAGTTCTATGAGAATCCCTATTCCTACGTGCACCATCTATCTGCAGTTCAGAAATACACTCGGTCGGCATTGAGGGAACCAACCTCATCGGCCAAGTCAAGACTTTACTGGCTCCCAGTGAATAAGCGACACTGCTTTACCAACCTCTATTCCGAAACAGAACCGACCAAGTTACTGACTGCCGACAAGATGCTAACAGTGGTGCCATCTGCCCATGTCAGCTGCAACCTCTTAGCTATTTCCAAACCAGATTAGTGTCACAAATCTATCTTGCCGACGAAGTTACCCACTCCAGTGAATTACCAGCACTGTTTTGCAAATCTTTTGTCTGAAACAAAACCAAGCATTTATTGACTTCTAAGGAGTGACTAGTGGCGCTACCTGACAGTAGAATCTGTAACAGCGTATTAGTCACACAGAATCGGCGTACCTATACTACTTTCATGGGTTTTCCACGTTCTAACGAAAGCAAATTATAGTACAAGCGCGATGAAGCGTCGATTGTCAACGAACGTGAAGTTTCACACGCGAGCTTAGCTAGCGCAGCAATCATGAGTGAAGCTGTTTTAAGAAGAGTTTGGAGAAAAGCGCTTCTACTTTCCAAGGCTAACCTTTTTTGAAGTGCTCTCGCGCGACGCCATATTGATTCATGTTATATCGAGGAAGAACCAACCTGGGAGCTTTTACAGACCTAGAGGCATAATGAAAGCTCTCTTCTTCTTTCTCTCTTGCGGCCGTGTTCTAACGGTTTTTTGTATATCATTCACTTATACTACTTTTGAAATAAATGCAACATTAGTGAACACTGTGAAGTCAGTGATTCAGTGATCACCATCTTATCATCCAGGAGACGAGGCGCAAGTTACGCCATGGGTATAAGAGCAAAAGTACTATATCTATGAGAGAGTAGTTGGGATCAATTTTTTAGGTTTTTTCAAAACTAAAAAGTTTTGCCCCCCCCCCCCTCAGTAGACTAATTTACTATACCTATAAAATTATTTTTTCAGGATGTGGTATGCATTATATAGGCTAAACTAGTAGATAACTTTCCACTAGGCCTATGGAACATCATGATAATTTAGGACAAAATCCTAGAAACAATAAAGTTATCGCTAAATATCAGGTTCGAACTGGTCATCAGTTTGGTTGGAAACATGTTCAAGTTTTACAACATACGTCTAATGCATGAATCAAATCGGTTTTAGGCCAGTACTGTAAATGCGAGCTGCAAAGTTTGCGAAAAGTCGACAAAATTTGTAGTTTTGTACACGAACGAAACCCGAAACACCTCTTTTTATGATAATGGATCATCGTGAAAGCATCAAGTCTATCATCAAATAACTCTACGGAAGAGTTTTCTCATTAAAACTAACAACTGAAGTTAGGTCAGGTCTCCTATTTCACCTTTAACAGCTGACATTTTGGAGGAACATCTGGGAACTAAAATATTCAGCCAATCCAATTTCACGCCAGAATTCTGGAGCCGATACGTTCACGATACTATGGTAATTCGTAGACATGGACTAGATGAAATACAGAAATTTTCTTAACTCATCAACCAATTATGTCACTATATGCTGTTCATTATAGAGATTGAGGAAATTGGAAAAATGTCCTTTCTTGGACGTTTTTGTTTGCAGAAGATCTTATAACACATTAGGGTATGAAGTTTACAGGAAACCCACCCATATAAATAGATACCAACATGTCTCTTCATACTACGACCCATCCAAAAAGCAGTCAGTCATCAACTCTTTCGTTCACAGAGCTGTATCCATATGGGCACAGTAAAAACAGAGTACGACAGGGACACCCGTTTTAGGGTACCAGCTACAAGCAAAGGAAAGTACCCAAAGTAGTGTTCATGCTACCCAGTTGGGGGTCCTGACTCCCCGACAATGGGGAACGGAATTTTCGACAGCTTTCTTGATCATATGCCATAGTCTGCACATACATTGCAAGGTGCGTTATTTGCATCTTGTAATATTAGACTACAACTCTATACATGCAGGTAGCCTGCATACATGCAAAGGAGACTATAATTTCACGTGGTACATACAAGGACCTTGTTTCACGTAATGCAATTAACACACCATCTATATCTAAAGACCATGGCGTATATTGGAAACAGGACCTGTCAGTTATACCCCACTTATTGGGTTCATCGAGCCCTAGGGCAGGGTTCACGGAACACCGTTCAGATCCTACCTGCAACAAAGTTTACCCTCAGGTTTTCACTGTGTATAAAGAAAACTTACAGAAGGAATTACAAAACTTTGGCAAACCCTGATGCAGAACGAGTACACAAACAAATTGATAGAGCAATCAGGGAATATACTCGAACAAAAGAGTCAACACGACCAACCAAAGGAAGAGGGGGAAAAGCGACCACCATCCGATCCTACATCTAAGGTACGACAGAACAAATAGGAAGAATAATCAACATTCACAAAATCTGAACCATATTCAAACCACCTGGAAAATAAGGACAACTTGGAGACAACCTCTATAACAGAAAGCCTTTTTTGAGTGAGCCAGGAGTATATAAAATACCTTGCTTATGTGACAAAGTCCATATTGGAGAAACCAGGAGAGCGATGAACCTACGTATGAAGGAACATGAGATTAAAGTCAGGCTAAAACATTTCACGCAATCAGTACTACCTGAGCATCATATCAAAATAGGGCATAACAATTTAATTTATAAAATAACTTTCAGCGCAAGCACAAACAAAATTTTTCCAAGAAGGCGTACAGAAGTAATCAAAATCTTCAAACACCCTAATGATATGAATACGGAAAAATGTTATCAGCGTTAACACAAGAGGAATTATCCTCTAGGGTTTCGAAATTCTTCGAGCAGTAACATTGATAGTATAATTCTTATACGATTTGACTTTTCGTCCTCCCGGGTATTCGAAAGAAGAATTGATTGGCCAATCAGGTTCGACTAATCCCCACGGCGGGGTCGTAGACCAACCGCAGGCATCGTTGTGAGCATATATAATAACAAAATAACCTGAGGCCTCAGTTTAAGAGCAGTTTTGGAGATACGAGCTACAGCGTTCGCGGAACGCCGGAAAAATCTGTAGTTTTGTACACGATCGTAACCCGAAACACCTTATTTTATCATAATTTTATCATTATCTGGATCTATTGTAATTATTCGTTTTCCAGTGTAGCTGCGAATAAAGAATAATGCAAAATGGCAAAATAATAGCCGATCTTGCTTTTTATAGTCCATTGTACAGCATTAACTCAGATTGTCGGCGCTGCTTTTTCTCATCATTTCTGTCACCTTATTGCCTCCTTCTCGCTTCGTCGACATCAGGTCTCAGAATAGAGCAGTTGCACTCTTAAAACGTCGAATTTTATATTTCTCACGAAAGGATCTTGAAATCTTGATAACTTCGATCCAACTTATGTTATTATCACCGCCATATCTACTATCATCCATAAATAAACTAATATATTGACATGACAGAAAAAGTCACGCGACAAGAAACACGCAAAAATCAAGCAGAAACGCAAAAGCTTCGATGTTAAGAAAGTGTATGAATGCAGTTGTACATTATTATAGTTGATAAAAATAAATTTTTCGATTTTTTAATAATAGTTAGGAGAGTTCAGCTCCCTATAAGAATTGTAGGATTCATGGGCATATTGTTGGTGTACTCATGAGTGCAAAGCCTATCTAAGAATGATGATTCTCTTCACCTTCGTGGAGTATGAAAGGCTAGTGGTTAAAGATAGTATTTATCTCGTCTTTGATGAAAAGATTGTTACGTACGTCAGCGATAAGACCACATGAATCTAGTCCAAGCAGTAACATCGTTTATGTTATTGATAAAAAAATATAAAAGCGAAGGATACACAGCATGGTCATTTCTAATACATTAAATTGCTTGTCCGTGATAGGATGTGATTAAGGCTCTATAATGCCAATCAAAGCCTAGTTAAAGCAATGCGAGAAAAATGATATATTTGTTGGTAAAATTGTTTGTAACAATACTAATCATTGTTTCATGATATTGAGTCATTAAAAAGTGTTTATTGTTCCGTTTCGTACTAAGAATTCATCTATTTGATTTGAGGATTCATGTATTCTGATAGAAATTTATCTATATTGATAAAAAATTAATGTTTTTGGTTGATGATTTCACAATTTTCAAGAAAATTCAACTTTTGGTTTCAGAGTAATGTGCGTTGTATTTCAGTGATCTTTTCTAGTAAAAAACTGATTCTCTCTGCTGAAATCCATCTTTTCCATTTAAAACACACTTTTTCGGTAGAATTTTAGCTTTTATTTAAAAAATTCGTCTCTTTCACTTCAAAAGTGATTTTTGTGATTGAAAATGTAATTGTTTTCGTTGAAAATTTGAGTGTTCATTCGAATATATATCAATTCTTATAACTGAAATCTTATCTGTCTCAGTTGGAATTGACCTTTCTTGATTGTAAATTATTGGAATATTGGAATATTTGTTTATACTCTCTCCCTTTTACGGGTTTGAGAGTCTTCACATGACACACCTCTTCTCCTTTACATAACCTCTCCAGGGTGCGACCACCCGATTGTAAATTATTCATTTTATCCTTTTTTTCTAGAAAATTAACCATTCTGGTCAAAAAATCTTCGTATAAGTATAATTTTTTCTTTCTTCAATTCGGCTTTTCCGGTTGGAGAAGCATTTTTTTAGGAATGAAAGAAGTAGTTCAGTTGAAAATTCAACTTCTCAATTGATAAACATTATAGTTTATTAAAAAATAACCTTTTCATAGAGAAAATTATTGTTCTAGTTTCAATTTCTACTTTTCAATTAAAGCCTCATTTCTTTAGTGATGAATTTGATCATTTGGTTAGAAAATCTTCTACTTTTGTTACAAACTTATTTCTCCAGTTGAAAATTTAACTTCCGTGTTGAAGATGTTTTGGTACAGAATTCATCTATTCGATTGATGAATAATATATTTTGTTGAAAAATCTTCTTCCGGTCAGTGAAAATTGATAAGTTGGTTTAAATTTCTTCTCATTGATGAGAAACAAATTGATTATCAACAAATTTTGGAAATTTTTCAAAAATTCCTCTTTTTTTATACAAATTTATTTCTTTGTCAACTTTTGAACTTTTTTATTGAAAGTATTCTCTTCCCATGAAAAATCAATTTTTCAACTAAAATAGTATCTGTCTTAGTTATAAACGAACTATTTGTTTAACAATTATGCAGTTTGTTCAAAACTCTTTTTTTTCGTTTGGAAATTCCTCTTTTAGTTCCAAAACTTATTTTTATACTTAAAAGTTTAAACTTATCCGTTAGAAATTGGGCTCTTCTGGTTGATAAATAAATGTTTCCATATCCAAAAACAGGCATCAACTATTAGGTTTATAGTCCTTATACTATATATAGAAATAATGTTTTCTTAGTGAAAATGATTCACTAGGTTCGACTCTCTACTTTTTCATTGAAAGCTTATTCGTCTAGAGACACATTCAACTATTGTTACAAATTTATTCCTTTAGTCAAAGATTCAATTCCTGTGTTAAAGATGTAAATCTAAGGAGTAAAAAATAAATTTTTCAAATAATATATATGGTTTTAGTTCAGGATTCAACTATTTGGTTCATAATTAATATATTTTGTTGAAGATTCTTCTTCTGATCGGTAAAACTTAACAAGTTGATATGAATTTCTACTTATTGATAAGGAAATAATTTCTTCCGTAACAAATTTTATAATTTGGTTGAAAATTTATCTTTTTTGTTACAATCTTATCTGCTCCAGTTTGAATTGAACTATTCGTTTGAAAATTAGGCGATTTGTTTAAAATTCGTCTTTCATGATAGAATTTTGATCTTCGTAGTGAAAGATTATCTTTCTCGTTCAAAATCCATTTCTTCGGATGAAAATTTGACTTTTTACAAGAAGTTTGTCCTTCTCAATTGATTGAAAAATCAAAACAAAAATCATTCAATTTCATTTTTAGCCATTTGGTTGATAATCGCTCCATTTTGATAAAAATTGGTCTTTTATGTAAAAAATTATTTCTTAATCTCAAATTTCTACTTCTCCATTGGAAACTTATATATTTAGGGACAAATTTGATCATTTAATTGGGAATTTTCCTTTTTTCGTTTCAAACATATTTTTTGGTTGAAAATTCAAGTTTTTTGGTTGAAAAAAAAATCGTTCTTTTGAGTTCAAAATTGATTCGTCCACCTGAAATCTTATTTTTTTCGGTTAAAATTAAACGGTTTGATTGAAAATTATGATTTTTGTCGATAACTCGTATTTTTTTGGTAGAAAATTGAACTTCTTGGTTGAAATCACATCTCTTTGGTTAAAATCCAATTTTTTTAGTGAAAAACTTAACTTTTTGTTTGAAACTAGGCTCTCTTGCTTGAAGAATGAATATCTTTGGAAAGAGGAATTCTTTGATTGAAATTTCTTCTTATCGACTGTAAACTTATTCCTCAAGTGACGAATTCAATTATTTTGCAGTTGATGCTCCTTTTTTGTCAGAATTTCGGCCCTCTTGGTTGAAAAATAAATTTTCCTGATTGTAGGAAAAAATTTGGTTTGAAATTTAACAATTTGATTGATAATTACATTGATTTTTGTTGGAAAATCGTCCTTTCTGTAGGAAATTAATTATTGAGTGTCAATCTCTACTCTCAATTTGGAAATTTTTTTCTCTAGTGAAACTCATTCCTTTAGTTAGGGATTGGAATTTCTATTAGAAATATTGTTCTTGCAGTTAAAAAATGAATTTATTCAAAAGGCAAGGTATGAGTTGATTGAGAATCCAGCTATCTGATCAATTATTCATATATTTTGTTCAGAATTTCTTTTATCCAGTAGAGAATTAATAGTTAAGCTCAAATTTCTACCTTTTGATTGAAAATTCACTCCTTAAGTAACGAACTCCACCATTCTGTTGAAAACATTTATTTGTTACAAACTCGTTCATTTAGTTAAAAATTCGTCTCTTTTGTTGAAAATGAACTTTTCTGAATAAAAATTTATCTGTTTCAGTGTAACATTTGACCTTCATGTTATTCATCAATCTTTTGAACTATAAACTTGTTTTTTTTCTGTGAAAATATAAACATATTAGAATAATATGCAATGAATATTGATAAGCCGCTTTTTGCTCCTCTTACTAATTGCAAATATAATAAAAAATATAAGTCCTTTTATCTAGAAAACCACTGTTTACGATATTTCCCTGCTATGCTGACGATGTAGTAGAAAAACAATTATAAATCGGGAATACAATTGTTTTTATAATTTCAAATTAACGCATTTAACAATAAGAAATTTTGAATAGAATTTCTGAGATCTCGGCAATACCTTCAATGATATAAACCTTCAGTTTCCTCGAATTTTCGAGAATTACTGACAAGATCAACTTCTCGGTCTAAAAACTTGCACCGTCAGTTTTCAGTTTCACTGAAAGTCAGAGCTGACTTTGGAAAGCAAAAGTTGCTGCAGCATCACTCGCAGGAAAAGAGAGCCTTTTATAGTGACTCGATCGGTAACGAGACGAAAGGCAACAACTCTCGTTTTTACGATGTTGGCCGTGCGCGTCTTGCTATGTGTTCCAACATGTGTACACGCATTTACTTATGCATGTATACAAATGTACACATTTATACAAAAACTCATGAATCGAACGTATGATTCGAAAAGAGCCGCGTGAATGAAAATAGGGATTTATTAGGGCTCTGTATTGTTATCCCTATCGCTGATCAGACACTGATCGGAAAAAATGGAAAGGGCTGGACTTGTTCCGTGACAGTGTTTTAGCCAGATTCTAGCTATTACTTCTAACAACGCATCAACGAGAATAGCTTTTCATCACTCGACTTCAATCGTCTAGACCCATTCTTTTATCCGCTAAATATTAATAACTTTGTAAAAGTTTGAGGCACGATAGAACAAGAAAAAAATTTTTGAATATCTAGATTTTTCGAGCGGAATAGTCACTTGTTTGGAAGAAACATTCAACAAAAGACATACGACAGGCAATTGATGTTGAAAAATAAATCATTCTATTGATAAGCCAACAACGTGGGTACTCTTGACAGGTGCTATTTTGATTTTACGCCATGGTCATTGAAGTATAGAAGGTGCGTTGATTGCATTATGTAAAACAAGGGACCTCTATAAGGTACACTGAGAAAAGAATTTGGTTGATCGGAAAAAAATTTGTTTGCCTTAATCAATTTTTTTGGTTGCTATAGAAGCAACAAAATCGTTTTGTTGAGCCAACCAAATTGCTTTGTTCTTTTTTGTGTTTGGTTGAACCAACGGAAATGTTTGGGAGGCACAACAAAGTTTGTTTGTAGATGCAAGAAACATATTTGATTGAATCAACCAAATATTTGTCAGCCCAACACAATCATTTATTAGGCTAAACGAAAATTTTGAAGGTTATACAGAATCGTTTTGTTGATCGAAGAAAACTTGGGCATCTACATTTTTTTTATTCTCCTCACTTAAATTTTCTCTAGGAGAATGATCGAATGTTGCAACAATTTCATTCTGTAGTGCATCAAAATTTGAATTATTCCTGAATTTCTTAATTTTCAAATATCTAAAGTCTTTTGTTTGTTCTAAAATCGCTTGTGAATGAGTTATGGGAAGAATTATCTAATCCCAAAATGAAGAGAAGATATACCTCACTGTTCATGGACTGATTTGCAATGTTTCCCTGCAATTGCCCATCTTTCGAACAATTGTTTGCTTTACTGGTGTTATAAGTGGATTCACTTTCCAAAGATTCAAGAGGAACTTCATTTGTTTCTTTTAAGTTTGAATAATTTTCCATTAATTTGGATCGCAAACAACTCATTTTCCAGAAGCTTTTCTTCAACATAGCGTATGCCGAGTGCAAGTGCATTTGGTGCTTCTGAGTCAATGCCTTCAGCTGGAAATTAATAAAAATATATTTTATCCACCTGAAATTGAATACTTCCTTTCATTCTTACGATGGTCCTATTATCATTCAATTACGATGGTCACATTAATGTTGCGCCTGACATACAATCATATTCATACTTTAAAATAAATGATAATCAAATAATGGGAAAAAAAACAAGAAATGTTTAGGGATGAGGATTTCAAAAATTTGATTGCAAAAATCTGCCCGCTTCGCTCGCAAGTTTGAGGGCGCCTGGGGCGCGCGTCTTCCAGATCTCGCGCTTCGCGCTCGATGACAAACTAACCTCGCGCTCGGATATACATTTAACTCGCGCTGCGCGCTCGGTCTTTGTACTTCCCTGCATTTGCATTCGGAGCTTTTGAAACTCGATGGCGAAATGTCGACTGCTTTAGTTGGATGATTGTGGATTCTCTTTTGTTAAAGCTTTTCCGGCTTAAACGAATACATTCTCATCTCGCGTCTCGTGCTGCGCACTTGATCATTATTCGTCTGTAACGGTAGAGAAGTTTTGTTGTCAAATTTTTTTCATATGTTGTGTATTTTTTCTAGAAATATAATTGTTTCATGTTTTATTTTATTTTATATGATTTAGGCAAAAATTTAAGCAAAAACTTAGTATCGGAAAAACTTCAGCAACTTGATAGATCTTTTTCGGAAACTTATGTCTATTTGTTTTTTCCCAAGCTTGTCACAATCGTCCAAAAGTTCATTTTTTTTCATTTTTTGAATGGTTTCTTATACATGAAGCAAAAACTACTTGTCCTATGAAAAAGTAAATTCTACAAAATTCGTAGATCTTCTTTTGATGCACAATTTTTTCCATTTATATTTTCCCGTACCTTGCATAGTTTGACCAAAAAATGAAACTTTATATTTTTCATTACTTTTCTTGCGACCAAAATTTGATTTTTCGATTTTTTGAGAAAATTCGAAAAGTTGTGAAGACTATCTTGTAGGGCTTCCAAAAATAAACATTGTTTCTTCTATACCCTTTTTTCATATCTTCTTTTGTTTAGC
>WSXT02028247.1:0-13832 GCA_011762715.2 Neuroterus valhalla | reverse complement strand
TTTAGGTCCAACCCGTAACTTTTAGGCTTATAATTTTCCGGTTCAGAACCCGAAACCATTTGAATCCCTTCAGGGCTAGCTTCAAAACCCTAGAAAATGAAGTTCATTAAGGTCTAGGTCCTAACCCAGAACCTATAAGTTCCCAATGGTACGGGTGCGAACCTGGAACTCTTTAAAGTTTCTGATCGTCCATGCTCCAACCTGAATGTTCAAGTTCCTAATGCTCCAAGTCTGATCCTGTGACCTCTTGAATTTCCAAGGGTCTAGGTTCGAAATTCGGGAACCTTGAGTTTTTTATGGTCTCAGTCTCAACCCGAATCCTTTTCATTTCTGAAGAGTTCGAGTGAAAACCTAGAACCTCTCAAGTTCTTGAAGGTCCGGAACGTTCAAGTACATAATCATTCCGATCATAACATATAACCTTAAGCTCCTAATAATCCAGGTCTGAACCTGGTACCTTCAATATTCTTGAGGGTCCAGGCTCGAACCCGAAACCTTCCAGTTCCCAATCGTTCGCGTCCGACCTAGAAACTTTCGAATTCTCAACGGTTGGGCTCTGAGCCTGATAACCTTTAGTTCCCCATGGTCCGAGTGTAATCCTTGAATCTTTAAAGTTTTCAAATTCCAGGTCTAAGCCCGGAAATTTTCCATTTTTCAAGCCACAGGTCTCACAGTTCCGGGTCTAAACTCGAAACCTTTCACTTTTTTAAGTTCCAGTTCTAAACCCGAAGTTTTTCAAATGTTCAAGTTCCAGGACCGATTCCGGAACCTTCCAAATTTAGAAGTTCCAGTTCAAAAGTCGGAAACTTTCAATTTTTTAAGTTCCATGTCTAAACCCGGAACCTTCAAAGTTTTTTCGTCCCAGGTCTGAACCCGGAATCTCCCCGATTTCCAAGTTCCAGGTCTTAACCTAGAATCTTTCAAATTTCAAGTTCCATGTCTAAACCCAGAACCTTCCAAATTCTTGAGGGTCTTTGATGCTAAGGAGTCTGATCCCTGATTAGTTTTTTTCCTTACAGAATTGAGTTCGCAAGGGGCGCCAAGTCGTATAGGTTTGGATCCTGATACTTCTCAGCCTCATCAACCTCCTGCTGAGCCTGCTGAGCCTAGTCAGTCTCCACCACCTCCACCACCTCCACCGCCTTTCCGGTATCCCACAGAATCGATGCATGTTGACAGTGTTCGCTTTTGCATTAACAGACAGGGCTTGAGAGTTCGGGTACCAGATGGACATCATCTTGTAGGAGTACGCGATGATGAAGTTGTTGGGATTGAAATAGACTATGTGATTTATCGAGCAAGTGATAGTAGAGGAAGTGTGTGCACACACGCTGGGGAGAATTTTTATGGACGCGCACCATGGCAAGTGACTGGAACTTTTTGGCGCGATGTTTTTCTTCATTTCTTTACCTGAGCAAATCAAAAACGGATGTGGTAAATTTTCAGCCCGAAAAAAAATAGACTCTCAAAAAGACAGTTGAATTTTCTACTAAATTCCTTTTCTTCTATATCAAAATCCTTAAGGCCGAGGTCCAAGCCCCTAACCTTCTGAGTCAAAATTCAGGGTCAGGGTAAAAAACTTATGACCTTGTAAATTCAGAAGGGCCAAGGTACAAAACAGGGACGTTCAAACTCCTGATCATCTCGGTCCGAACCCGGAATCTTTTTAATTCTAAACTTCAAGGGTCAAACCCGGAACCTTCAGGTTCCTAATAGTCCGTGTCCAAACAATAAACTTGTTAGTTTCTAAGAGCCCGAAGTCGAACCTAGAACCTTTCAAATTTATAATATACCGCGTTACGAACCCAGAACATCCCAATTTCTAATGATCTAGGTTCAAACCCTAGAAACTTGAAGTTCCTCATGGTTCGGGCCCAGACGCAGAACCGGTTTTGGTCTCGGAAGCCAGGGTTTAACCCGGAAAGCTGTAAGTCCCTAATTTTTTTAACCCAATCCCGAAAACTTCTTGATCCTCAATAGTCTATATTCATGTTCGCAACCTCGGAGTTACGAATGGTCCAGGTTCGAACCCGGAACCTTCCTAAGTCTTGAGCATTTGCGTCCAAAGACGACACCTTAAAGTTTATGACGATCCAGTTCTAAGCCCAAAACTCTCTGATTTCTTGAGGCCGAAGTAGGAACCTGGAAGCTTCAAATTCCTGATGTCCCGTGCTTGAACACGAAATCTCTTCAATTGTAGAAGTTTCTGGTCTGAACCCGAAAGTATTGAATTTCAAAGAGTCTGCGTGAGAAACTCGTGACCTTGAAAATTCAGAAGGGCCAAGATACAAAACAGGAACGTTCAAACTCCTGATCATCTCGGTCCGAACCCGGAATCTTCTTAATTCTGAACTTCAAGGGCCAAACCCGGAACCTTTAGGTTCCTGATAGTCCATGTCTGAACAATAAATTTATTAGCTCCTGATAGTCCGGTTTCGAACCTGGAACCTTTCAAATTCCTAATGGTTGGGATTCAAACCCTGGATATTTGAAGTTTCTCTGTTCAAATTCGGAACCTTTCTAATTCTCAGTGGTCCAGGTTTAAACCTGAAAGTTTCGAATTTCCAATGATCTGGGTTCGAGTTCAGAACCTCTTGCATTCCCAACGGTCCGGTGTAAACCTGGAAGTTGCGAACTTTCAATGATCTGGGTTCAAATCCGGAACCTTTTGAATTCTCAATGGTCCAGGTTTTCAACCCGAAAGCTGCAAATTTCCAATTATCTGGGTTCAAACCTGGAACTTTTTGAATTCTTAATGGTCCAAGTTAAGACCCGAAAGTTGCGAATTCCCAATTATCTGGTTCAAATCCGGAACCTTTTGTATTCTTAACGGTCCAGGTTCAAACCCGATAGTTGCAAGATGCCAATGATCCGGGCTCAGATCCGGAACCTTTCGAACTCTCAATGGTCCAGATCTTAAACCCGAAAGCTTCAAATTCACAGTGATCTGGGTTCAAACCTGGAACTTTTTAAATTCTCAATGGTCCAGGTTAAGGCCTGAAAGCTGCGAATCCCCAATGTTTGAATCCGGTTCAACGTCAGAAGCTTTTAATTTTTCAAGATCCAGGTCTAAACCGGAATTATTCCAAATATTCAAGTTCAGGTTTCAAGCCGGAATCATTCAAATTTCAATTTCCAGGTCCAAACCTGGAATCTTTCAAATTTCAATTTCCATATCAAAACCCGGAAACTTTCACTTTTTTAAGTTTCAGGTCTAAGCTCGGAATCTTTCAAATGTTCAAGTTTCAGGTCTAACCCGGAACCTTTAAGTTTCCAAGTTCCAGGTCTAAACTCAGAACCTTTCAATTTCAACAAAACAGTTGAATTTCTAACTGTATCGAATGATTTCCCATCGAAATTGTTGAATTTAAGACAAAATACTTGAGTCTCACATTCGCGATATTTTATCCGCAATTAGAGAACTAAGATTGGTGAGGCTGCTGGTAAGCTGAAATGCTCAGGAACGGTAGCGTCAAATTTCCTACTAAGTGAGATAATTTTTGAAGAAAGAAAGACATTTTTTTTTTTTGCTAAAATTTCATATTTTATGGATGAGATGTATTCTTTTTGATTGCAAATTGAATTGCCTCTTAAGAAAAATCAATCCTTTGGTTCAAAGTACATCTTCCTTTTTTGGAAATTCAACTTTTCTGTTGGAAATTTCGCCTTTCAGGAATGAATTTTTAACTATTTTAATAGACGTTGATTTTTTCTAACAAACATCCAACTATTTTTCTGAAAATGCATCATTTAATATAAGGAATTCAACTCTCTTGTTCGGTATTCATCCTAGCGAATTGGAAATTCAACTATTTTTTCAAAAGTTTCATTATGTTGTTGAAAATTCAACTATTTGCTCTGAAATTTACAAATTTTGGTCAGAATCTAAATTTTCCTATCAAAAATTTATCCGACTGGATTGAAAAAATCGGCTATTTTACTGGAAATTCAATTATTCTTTCAAAAATCTAACTGTTTGATCTTAAATGCATCTGTTTTTATTAAATCTTCAACTCTTCTGTTGAAACTTTGTCCTTTTGACTTAGAAATCCCACCGTTTTGTTAATACCATTTTCTTGGTCGAGAATTCAACTTCCTTTTGAAAATTTTCTTGGATTGAAAATTAAACTATCATGTTTGAAGTTCAACAATTATTTTTATCAAAATTCAACTGCTGGCTTTAGAATCAAACTTTTTTTTAAAGTAACTCTTTTCGGTGAAAAATTTACTCATTTCATTGAGAACTTTATCTTTCTTCCTTCGGTTAGATATTTATTTTCAACCTGGAATGTAATTGATCCATTTTTTGTTGAAGATTCTTTTGTTTGAGTCATGTGTTTCGTTTGAAATACACTTTTTTAGTAGAAAATTACCAATATCAAAAAATTAATTTTTTTTCACTTTCTATTATTTCAAAACCATTTTTCTTTATTTCGAAGTTTTTTTTATTTAAATCACAAAGATAAGATAAAGAAAGCGGTTTATTCAAATAAAGACAAATATTTTTCGGAGTTAAGGTGCCTTCCATTTCTCAAATGCGTGATTGGAAAAGTACGCAGATGATAAAATTTACACAATTCTGAAATAGCTCAAGGCAAAAAAGAACTGGAATTCAAGATGTTCTTTTCTCTCCTTGAAAGTTTTCGCAAATGAGTTTCAAAATTAGGAAGTACAACTATTAATAAATTAGGAAGTCGAAAAATTCTTGGAAATAGAAAATCTGTAAAAGGATTTTTTTTATTTATGTAATTAAAAATTTGTCTTTTTAGGTTTCATTAAATTATCTCTTAACGAGGATTCGAAATCTTTTGTCATTGAAATATCATCTTTTAAATTTCTCATCATAATTTCCCATTTTATTAAAAATAAGTTGTTTTTTAAGCAGAAATCGATGCGTGAAACTTAAAATTTGTTGGCCCTTCTATTTTTATTCTAGAAGCGAGATTGAGAAAATGACCCATATTTGTTTCATTATCGTTTCAAAATCAATTATAGCTCAACTATTTAGTTCAAAATCCATTTATTATTTTAATCATTCGTTGAAAAATGTAAAGTTTTTCTAGAAGATAAAACTGTTTCCTAGAAGATTTCCCTTGCTATCCTGAAAATAAAAATGGTCGAATCCTTGATTGGGAAAAAATTTTCAACAACACAGTTGCTCGTTCAATCAAAAAGATTATAGCAAAAGAAGATGAATCCTCAATAAAAAAAAGTTGGTATTTCGAAAGAGGAAGGTTTTTTTTATCAAAAACATTTAACATTAGCCGAGAAAGATAATGTTTCAAAGAATATTTTGATCTTAAACTGGGAAAAAATTATTTTCTAATCAAGCACTTGCAATTTGAAAATTTGAAACCAATCAAATTCCCAGCAGAAAAGATCAATTTTATTCTTAAGTTATGAATCTTTACCCATCAGAGTGATTTTTCGACAATGAAACATCACTATCAACAGAAGGGTTAAATTTTTAACTGAAAAAATGAATGCTAAACGAAGAAAATAATATTTGGTATTCCAACACGAAAACATTGAATTTTCGGGTCAGGAACACTTGGATTTAACCGACAAAGAGAATATTTGAAAACAGTTGCAATTTCAACGGAGAAGTTAAGATTTTTCCTGCATTAGCCGGATTTCCAAGAGAGAAGAATTATTTCCAAATCAATAATTTGATTCTCAACTGATAAAAATGTAAATTTAACCAGAAATGAAACAGATAAACTTTTTGTGTTAAAACTAGTTCCCGAACAAAAAAAAAACAAACGAATTCCAGAAAAATATTCAAAACTTCTAAAAATACTTTGGATAATCGTTTCAAACGATAATTCTTGAAGCAAAAAATATTTCAATTATTAATAAAAAACAGTTTAATTCATGATTTTCCCGAAATGTATTCCATTTTTTCATCCATCTATCCCATTAGAAAATCCTATTTCCGACCTAAGATTCCTTTCCCTTTCATTCAAAGAAGTTATTTTGTTATCATTTTGAATTATTTGAAAGGTTTTCCTCCATTTCAAAGGTTTTTTTCGTTTTCATTAAAAAGCTCATGTTAACGAAATGTTCCCTTCAATCCGAGACAAATAATTGTTTAGTAATGCAACACTTATTTCCTGATTTCGTGAATGAAAAAGTACAGAAATAATTCAATTTAAACAATCTTGACTCGTTTTTTTGCCTGTCAAATTGAGGACACGATAAATTCTTCTGGAAGATGAATGGACGGTTCCATTATTATCTATTATCGAATTGAAATTTTTTTTGTCTTATTATTATTACTGATACTTGAAATAAAATATTCCATGGTTGAAATTTTGATAATTTAAAGTTTGGTAATTTTTTTTTTTTTTTTGAGTTCATTCATTTGGTTCCCAATTCGTTATCTCCTTTCGTTAAAAATTGATTTTCGAAACTGGAAATCCCAACGATTTCGAGAAAATAGAGAATTTTCTGTGTTTTTTGTTCCTCTTATTAGCAGTTTTCCTCAATTCAATGGGAAAATATAATTTTCCAACAAGATAAAAAATTTAAGTTTTCTACATAGACGATTATGATGTTGGTGTTGATTGCAACTTATGATCTAGAAATTCTCTGGCCCTTTTAAAGTTTATTTAACTATTTTGCAAATTAATAATTTTTTTAACTCAATTGAAACTATTTTATATGTGAATCCAATTTTATATTTTCTTACATGGAATTATTGAATTTTGTGAATTTGAATTGACCAATTCTGATCAGAAATTTAAAAATCCGCCAAGGAAGACGAATTTTCAACAAAATAATCGTATTTTCAACCAAAAAAGGTAAGATATGAACCAAAAAGTATTGAATTTTTGCATAAACAACTGTTTAAATCAATAAAATGATGTATTTTTTCAAATCGCAATTCAATTGATTTTCATTTTGGATCTAGCCCAAATTTTTTGAAGTTTCGAGGGTTTGATTCTGAGGTCTATGCTCAAAAACTTCAAGTTCCAACTGTTTCCAGTCCAAACCCGAAAGTATCAAATTCCAAAGGGTACAGGTAGAAAACTCGTGACCTTAGAAATTCAAAAGAGCTAAGGTGCAAAACAGGAACGTTCAAACTCCTTTTCGTCCAAGTCCGAACCCGGAAACTTTCAAATATGGAACTTCTAGGTCCATATCCGGAACCTATAGATTGCCAACAGCCCATGTCTGAACAATGAACTTACAAGTTCCTTATAGTCCGGTTCCGAACCTGGAACGTTTCAAATTCCTAATGGTCTGGGTAGAAACCCTGTATATTTGGAGTTTCTTCCTAATGTTTAGGATCCAAACCTGGAGCCTTCTTAAATCTCAATGGTCCAGGTCTAAGCCCGGAAGTTGCAAATTATTAATGATCTGGGTTTAAATCCGGAACTCCTTAAATTCTCAATGGTCGACGTTCAAACCCGAAAGTTTCGAATTAACAATGATCGGGGTTCAAACCCGGAATCTTTTGAATTCGCAATGATCCAGGTTTAGGAACGACAGTTGCGAATTCCCAATGATCTGGGTTAAACCCGGAACCGTTTGAATTTCCAATGGTCCAGGTTCAACCCGAAAGTTGTGAACTCCCAATGATGTGGGTTCAAACTCGGAAACTTTTGAATTTCCAATGGTCCAGGTTCGAACCTGGAAGTCCCGAATTCCCAATGATCTGGGTTCAAACGTGGAACCTTTTGCATTCTCCATTGCCCAGGTTCAAACCCGAAAGTCACAGATTCCCAATGATCTGGGCTCAAACCCAAATCCTTTTTAATTATCAATAATAGCCCAGGTTCAAACTCGGAATTTGAAAAATCAAAATGATCTGAGTTCAAACCTGGAACCTTTTAATATATCAATGGCGAAGGTTCAAACCCGGAAGGTGCCTAATCTCAATTATCTGTGTTCAGAACTGATACCTTTTGAATTCTCAATGGCCCAGGTTCAAACCTGGAAGTTGGAAGTTCCTAATGATCTGTGTCCAGACTTGAAAGCTTTTGAATTCTCAATGGCCCAGGTTCAAACCCGGAAGTTGGAAGTTCCCAATGATCTGGGTTCAAACGTGGAACCTTTTGCATTCTCCATCGCCCAGGTTCAAACCCGGAAGTTACAGATTCCCAATGATCTGGGTTTAAACCCAAAATCTTTTAAATTATCAATAGCCCAGGTTCAAATCCGGAAGTTGAAAAATCAAAATGATCTGAGTTCAAACCTGGAACCTTTTAATATCTCAATGGCCAAGGTTCAAATCCGGAAGTTGCCTAATCCCAATGATCTGTGTTCAGACCTTAAACCTTTTGAATTCTCAATGGCCCAGGTTCGAACCCGGAAATTTGAAGTTCCTAATTATCTGTGTTCAGACCTGAAACCTTTTGAATTCTCAATGGCCTAGGTTCAAACCCGGAAGTTGGAAGTTCCCAACGATCTGGGTTCAAACCTAGAACCTCTTGAATTCTCCATGGCCAAGGTGCAAACCCGGAAGTTACATATTCCCATTGATCTGTGTTCAGACCTGGAGCCTTTTGAATTCTCAATGGCCCAGGTTCAAACCCGGACGTTGCGATTTCCCAATGATCTTAGTTCAAACCTGGAACATTTTGAATTCTCAAGGGCCCATGTTCCAACCCGGAAGTTGCAAGTTTCCGATGATTGGGGTTAAAACCTGGAATCTTTTGAATACAAAATGGCCCAGGTTCAAACCCGGAAGTTGCAAATTCCCATTGATCTGGGTACAAACCTGAGTTCCTTTGAATTCTTAATGGTCCGGTTTGCAACCCGGATGTTGCCAATTCCCAATGATCTGGGTTCGAACCCGGAACCTTGTGCATTCCAATGTTCTAGGTTTAAACCCAAATGTTGCGAATTCCCAATGATCTGTATTCAAACCCGGAACCCTTTGAATTCTCAATGGTCCAGGTTGGAACCCGAAAGATGCAAATCCCCAATGATCTGGGTTCAAACCCGGAACCTTTTGAATTCTCAATGGCCCAGGTTCAAACACAGAGGTTGCTAATTCCCAATGATCTGGGTTCAAACCCGGAACCCTTCGGATTCTCAATAGTCCAGGTTCAAACCTGGAAGTTGCAAATTCCCAATGGTCTGAGTACAAACCCACAACCTTTTGAATCCTCAATGGTCCAGTTTCAAACCCGAAAGTTATAAATTCCTAATGATCTGTGTCTAAACCCGGAACCTTGTTAATTGCCATCGGTCCAGGGGCAACCCCGAATGTTGCGATTTCTCAATGATCTGGGTTCAAACCCGGAACCTTTTGAATTCCCAATGGCCCAGGTTTAAACCCAGAAGTTGCTAATTCCCAATGATTTGGGTTCAAACCCGGAACCCTTTAAATTCTCAATAGTCCATGTTCAAACCTGGGAGTTGCAAATTCCCAATGATCTGGGTACAAACCCGCAACCTTTTGAATTCTCAATGGTCCGGTTTCAAACCCGAAAGTTATAAATTCACAATGATCTGTGCTGAAACCCGGAACCTTGTAAATTGCCAATGGTCCAGGGTTAAACCGGAATGTTGCGAATCCCCAATGATCTGGGTTCAAACACGGAACCCTCTGAATTCTCAATGTTCGAGTTTCAAACCCGAAAGTAATAAATTCCCAATGATCTGTGTCCAAACCCGAAACCTCGTAAATTGCCAATGGTCCAGGATTAAACCCGAATGTTGCGAATTCCCAATGATCTTGGTTCAAACCCGGAAGCTTTTGGATTCCCAACGGCCCAGGTTCAAACCCAGAAGTTGCTAATTCCCAATGATCTGGGTTCATACCCGGAACCCTTCGGATTCTCAATAGTCCAGGTTCGAACCTGGAAGTTGCAAATTCCCATTGATCTGGGTACAAACCCACAACCTTTCGAATTCTCAATGGCCCAGTTCCCAACCCGAAAGCAACAAATTCCCAACTATCTGGGTCCAAACCCAGAATCCTTTGAATTCCTAATGGTCCAGTTTGCAACCCGGATGTTGCCAATTCCCAATGATCTGGGTTCAAACCCGGAACCTTGTGCATTCCAATGTTCCAGGTTCAAACCCAAATGTTGCAAATTCCCGATGATCTGTATTCAAACCCGGGACCCTTTGAATTCTCAATGGTCCAGGTTTGAACCCGAAAGGTGCAGATTCCCAATTATCTGGGTTCAAATCCGGAAACTTTTGAATTCTCAATGGCACAGGTTCAAACCTAGAGGTTGCTGATTCCCAATGATTTGGGTTCAAACCCGGAACCCTTCGGATTCTCAATAGTCCAGGTTCAAACCTGGAAGTTGCAAATTTCCAATGGTCTGAGTACAAACCCACAACCTTTTGAATTCTCAATGGTCCAGTTTCAAACCCGAAAGTTAAAAATTCCCAATGATTTGTGTCTAAACCCGGAACCTTGTTAATTGCCAGTGGCCCAGGTTTAAACCCAGAAGTTGCTAATTCCCAATGATCCGGGTATAAACCCGCAACCTTTTGAATTCTCAATGATCCAAATTCAAACCCGAAAGTTATAAATTTCTCAACGAAACAAATGGATTTTTACCTGAATAGAATACCAAAGGAGAAACCAAAGAATGACCCTGACATATGTTGTCCTATGTATTTTGACGCGATGAATCTGAATCCGATATCAGAATTACCCTCACACATCAGCGTTTCACCCCAACCTTACTTAACTTGAAAAAATTACACAATCACACAAAAAAATCTTTACCTGGGGATATGACATGTGTTGTCCTATAGATTTCAACGCGCTGAATCTGAATCCTTCATCAGAATTTATCCTACACATCAGCGTTTCACCCTAACCATATAAAACTTGAAAAAATTAAACACTCACACAAAAATGTTTCTTTACCCGGGGCTGTGACATATGTTGTCCTATGAATTTTGACACGCTGAATCTGAATCCGATGTCAGAATTTGCCTTACACTTGAGCGTTTCACCGAACCTTATTAAACTTTGGAAAATTACACAATCACACAAAAAAATCTCTACCTGGAGGTGTGACATATGTAGTCCTATGTATTTTGACGCACTGAATCTGAATCCGATATCAGAATGTGCCCTACACGTGAGCGTTTCACCCCAACCTTACAAAAAAAAATTTTATATTTTTTTAATTTTATATTATTATTTTATTATTCATTATTTTAAATTGAGCCACTTCTATGACTTTTAGGTGTTTTTCAAGGTATGGGTCCAACCAAGATGTGCAGGGCCAATCCAGATGGCGGATTCAGATCAGCGCGTCAAAAAAATAGGAATGCGTCTTTTTTAGTCGAAAATTAAACCTATCTGTTCAAAAATCGTATTTTCGGATTAGAAGTCTAACTATTTTGTTCGAAGTTGAATCATCATGTTGAAAATGCGATAATTTAAGAAAATGCATCTTACATTTTCAGGGATCCAACTTTTTGGTAAAAATCAAGCCCTTTGGGCTAAAAATACAACTTTTCAAAAACCCAACTATTTTTTAAAAAATGCGCTTTTTTTTGAGAAGGAATTAAACTTTTTGTTGGGAATTCGTCCTGCACGATTGGGAATTCGACTATTTTCTCAAAAATTCAACTCCCCTGTTAAGATTCTAACTAGTTGCTTCAAAACGCATAATGTTTGCTCAGAATATAAACTTTTCTTTCAAAAATTCGTCTCTTCAGAGTAAAAATTCAACTTTTCTATTGAAATAATTTTTTTCGTCGAAAATGCAACTTCTTCGATAGAAATTGGTTCTTCCGTATCGAAATTCATTCATTCAGTGGAAATTCCGAATAATTTATTAAAAATTGAAATATTTGCTCGAAAATGCATCTTTTTGGTCGAACATTCAAATTTGTTGATGAAAATTTCTCTTTTCATACTTGAAATTCAACTATTCTAATGCAAATTAGGTCTTCTTGTCGGAAATTCAACTATTTGTTCAAGAATTTAATGATTTTTGTTCGGAAAATGAAAATTGGTCCATCTTGATTGAAAATTCGACTTCTTTCTTGAAATTATATTTTCTGGTCATAAATTAAAGTGTTTTTTTTCTGCAGATTGGTCCTTTTGGATTGGAAATTGAAAGATCTGGTTAAAAATTGAATTATATTGTCAAAGACAATTCGCTTCAAAATTCATATTTTTTGGTCAGAATTTAATCTTCCCTGTTAACTGTTTGGTCCCTCAAGATTGAAAAAACAACTATTATTTTCCAACCCTTTTTTTTATCGAAAATGGCACTTTTTTGTAACATATCCGTTTTTTTTTGTTTTTCATTATTAATTTTATTTTCTATTAAATAAATTATTTCAGTTCCATATTGAATGAGTTGAAAATGTTCTTCCTAATTCTTAAATTATTCTTGTCCTGATGAAAGAACTTATATTAACAAAATGGTTTCTGCCTTTAAAGGCAAATATTTGTGTAAGTGACATGACATTACTCTCCTTATTAAATGATTAAAAAGAAGATAAATTATGAAATTCACACAATCTTGACTTGTTTTACCGCCTGGCAAGGTAAAAGAGACATGTATTGCAAAATAGCGGTGTTCCTCAATTCTGTTTGTGAATATGATTTGAAGCTACATCATATTCAAAGATTCGTAAGAAACAACTAACATTGAAAATTATCAACTACTCTCATTGTAAGAATTTTGGTTTTTGGCTCCAATAAAAATACATTTTCATAATCAATGATAACAATAAGGACAAAAATCTAACTATTGCGTGAGAACCTGAAATTTTTCATTTAGCTAAAGATCTTTACTAAATCGAAAACCATATATTTGGGTGGAAATAATATTTTTCATTTTTGCGTGTATCGAAATGAAAATTTAACTATTGGATTGATAAATGAACTCTCTATTTGTAAATTAAGCTATTCTTTAGTAAATACGTTTTTTTGGAATATTGTGTTTCAAATTGAACATTCCATTCTTTTGTAAATAATTCGTCCATACGGTCATTCATTTTCCAATGGCGAAGTAAAAGAACATAGTCTCTCAATTGCACACCATGCAAATGAATGACAAAACTCATATAATATTTGCGCGTTTTAAGGCAAAAAATACGTTAATTGCGAAATACAAATAACGTAGGAAAAAAGGTTTCGCCCCTCCAATTAATGTGTTTAAAAAGTATATACATCATAATGGAACATCAGGCTGGACTATATCATTGTTCTCTTCTCATAGAACTGTTCGAAAATTAGTTTGTTCTCCTTATTTAAGGAAAATGAAGAATTTTTCGTCTTTCTTGTTCCTCTCGTTGACGATCTTCCTGAACTCTATTGGTAATTACAATTTTTTAAATAATTTTATGTTTGACAATCTTGAAATGACTCCTTCTCTTCAGAACAAAAAGTTCATCAATGATTCTACGAACAATGATCCTAATTTCACAAAATTATGAAATTAATTTTCACAAAAAGCAAAAATTAACCTAATCTACATAGATGTTGATGTCAATTTAAACATTCAAAATTCGTTTTGGTGTAAATCCCAATCTGGACTCTCAAGTTGCTCATGATCCAGGTAAAATCCATGAACTTGAAGTTCCTCTTGATCCTGTCCCAGAACCAAAACATTCTCGATTTTCAAGAGCCGGGTCCAAACCTGGGACCCATAAATTTTAATGGCTTAGTCCGAATGCGGGAATGTCCGAACCCGGAAACTTTTGCATTCTTGAGGGCCGAGTCTAACCGTGGAACCTTCACATCCCTAATGGTCCGCCTCTGAAAGCATGACCTTTTGTATTCTGAAGAGCCAATGGTTTAGGCCAAGGACCTTCAAGTTTCCACGGTCAAGGTCCGAATCCAGAACCTTCTGATTTCTTGAAGGACCTGTCCGAACCCGGAAACTTTT
>WSXT02028236.1:0-13832 GCA_011762715.2 Neuroterus valhalla | reverse complement strand
GCCAAGTACGTCAGGGCATGTGCCATTTGCCAGAAAATGAAAGTGGATCAGGCGGGCCCGGTGGGTCTGATGGGCAAACAAATGGGCTACATTTGGGATCTCCATCTGTGGTCCAGGAGCAATTGTGGAGTTGGTTTTCCACCGTATGAACAGCATTTCACAATTATTGTATTGCTGAGGTAGGCCGAATGCTTTGATTGAAAGGAATTTATTTGTGTTGTATGTTGTGTGTGAAAAAGTTTTTAATCGTGATTTCTTAAATAATTGAAGTAGAATAGATTGTGTTTAGGTCAAAGTGCATTGCGATTGCCGCTCCAAATTTCAAATAAATATTTATTTTACTTATTTGAAACTGGAACTCGTGTTTAAAGTTTATAATAATTCATTAAATACTTTCATTGAAATATCCAAAGATGTTCCTTCCTAGGTTTTCGTCAAACCGGTACGAGCCATCACAAATTTTATTTAAAAATGCCAGTAGATCAAATAAATGGCAGAAGAAAGATATGCTTGATGCATCAACGAATAGAGAGAAAAATCATTTTGCAAATATGGCTAGCTTCTGTTCTTGATTATCGATCCTGAAAGACTATATAAGATGCTGTAGCTCTTGATAGTCTTCAAACCACTCTATTCAGGCCTTGTAAACCTGGGAGTCAGATGTTTGTGCTCCCATACAGCAGGACCAATTTTAGTAGTAGTAGTCCACGCGCCCTATAAAAATGAGGCCTGTTTTTCGGCTAAATGGATACTCGAAAATAAACGACGCAACTTCGTAGTGTTGGCTAATAGGAACAAAGTCTTCATGTTTCCATCAGACGCCGACGATGCGTTCTTTTTTGAAACAATGTTTGAAGGTAGAGAAAACAGGTTTTTTGGTTCTTGGAGGGAACCTATTTACCATTCAAGAAAAAATCCAATTCGAGAATATCGGTCTCAGAAGATATGTCCCTTGTTGCCTCCAACAAGTGTAGTGAACTTCAGCTTAAAATTTTCATTGACTCATTCAGAAAGGCATTTATGATTAAAAAACTGCCTCTTTTTCAACAGAATTCCTACAACTTGGTCCGACAGGATATCATATTAG
Source organism: Neuroterus valhalla (assembly GCA_011762715.2). Taxonomy (NCBI): domain Eukaryota; kingdom Metazoa; phylum Arthropoda; class Insecta; order Hymenoptera; family Cynipidae; genus Neuroterus; species Neuroterus valhalla. Next base: position 12,745 of record WSXT02028236.1, on the reverse strand, counting down.
TCAGGGCAAATTCACTTCCGAAGAGTGATAATATCATTTGCGCTTAGCGGCAAAGCGACTTTTTATAATCAAACTGTCCAAAGAAGGCAAAAAAATGATGGTGTGTTTTTTCACTATGAACAAATTGAATATCTTGGTTAATATTTGTTTTAGGAAATCGGTTCAAAAGCCGTTTGACTAACGTTATCTTCCTTCAAGTTTCTCAATAGACGATTTTTCTCGAAGTGGGGAGATCATTTTTTTTCCAAAAAATTACTGCTCAGGCAATTTTTAACATAAGAGTCTCAAATTTGGCCCAAGTACTAACATTAGTTGCACTTATCGACATAAAATAATTTACGAAGCAGTGCATTCTAATTGTATGGTAGATAATCGTGACTGATTGGAGGCCTCGGAACGGTGCTGTCTGCGGCAACAGAGTGGAGGAACCTACTGACGTCGCCCAGCTTTCGCGCTAGAAATTGAATTCACACGTTCCAACTCAAAAATATTACGATATATTAGAAAATAATGGACGTAGGAACGTGTTTTTTTTCTGATTAGGGCTAGTTTTTCGCGCTGGTTACGAATTTGTTGATGAAATCTCCAAAGAATGTTATCTAATACCTGAAACTTACAACTGATTCATTTATATTTCATTATTTTGTTGTCAATTTATTATTTATTGTATTGAATAACAAATGTACCTTCTTCTTTTCAATGTTTACATCTGAAATATAAAAATTAGGAAGAAAATATTCAAAAATTCTCAATGATAACTGCGCGTGATGGCTGTTTCCTTTGAATCTCAACAAATAACGTACAATCTGTAAAAAAAATACTGCATACGCGGAGGGTTCTCGGGTGCCTTCTTCTTTTCAATATTTACGTCTGAAAAATCAAAATGAAGGGTCAAATGTTCAAAAAGTCCCTAATAATAACTTTACGTGATTTATTTTGTTCAATCAGAAAAAAATTCAGGATATCATGCAAGATCTAATTCTTCGATCGACGGTTGGTCAATGTTAGTGCAATTTTCTCCATGACAACAAGAGCAAAGTTCGGATTGATTTTGTTTATAAAGATTGTTTAAACTACTGACTATAATTGTTATTTGGTGCTTGTTGGCAATTAGAAATTAATTCTTCACATTTTTATAAAAAAAATCTATGTAAATAATACATTCGAAATCCAAAAATACAACAGTTAACAGTTATTTCCATTAATTTGTTCATAAAAATTCACGAAATATAGGATATTTATCTACAAGTTACATTTTCATTTAAAAAAAATAATTTTTCTAATTCTACACTTCCGTGAAGAAATATCGATGAAAGTGGCTACATAAATATTACGAATATAACCAATGGCAAATTTGAAGTTAAATAACAAATCGGAAAAACGTGCACCTCTACGTTGAAGTACTCATTCTTTATGAGTGCTATTTTCCACGCTGTGGGCCGTCCGAGTGAATTGACCAAGCGTTCAGTTTGATACACTCATAAAAAAATTGATTCATTTAAAAACTTTTAATTTGATAATTTCAAGTGAAAATAGGATAGAGTTCCGAATAGATGATAGTGACGATTTCCTTAACACTGCGTATACTTATGTATTTTGACGAGCTCATTACGAAATACACATTTTTTGTGGGATACATTTTTTCGTAGGAGTAAAAGTTTTCGAGAAAATTAGTGATATCTCGATTTTTATGAGGAAAACCATGAAATTCATGCTCTTTCCGTTTTTGAGTGTTCACCCTCTCCTAGTGTCAGCAACGGGTCTTACACGCGCAAATGAACCCATTTCCTAAGTTTTTCTGGTTCTAGTCACGGGGATGCCTCCCCGCCCCCACGACGCGTAGGAAAAGGGACAAGGGTATGGCCTTACATCATTTCCGTGACCAGTCACAGGGGTGTCTACCCGCTCCCCGTAACGCGGGTAAAAGGAGCAAGGGTGTGATCTTACACTATTTCTGTGACAAGCCACAGGGGTGCCTCCCCGCTCCCACGACGCGTGGGAAAAGGGGCAAGGGTGTGACCTTACACTATTTCTATGACCAGTCACAGGGGTGCCTTCCCGCCCCCCATGACGCGTTGGAGAAGGGGCAGCGGTGTGAATTTACACTATTTCTGTGACCAGTCACAGGGGTGCCTTCCCGCTCCCACGACGCGTGGGAAAAGGGGAAAGGGTGTGACCTTACACTATTCCTATGACCAGTCACAGGGGTGTCTTCTCGACTCACGGCGCGTGGGAAAAGGGGAAGGCGTGTGATCCTACACTATTTCTGTGACCAGTCACAAGGGTGCCTTCCCGCTCCCACGACGCGTGGGAAAAGGGACAAGGGTTTAACCTTACACTATTTCTGTGACCAGTCACAGCGGTGCCTTCCCGCTCCCACGGCGCGTGGGAAAAGGGGAAAGGGTGTGACCTTACACTATTTCTATGACCAGTCACAGGGGTGTCTTCTCGCCTCACGAGGCGTGGGAAAAGGGGAAGGCGTGTGACCTTACACTATTTCTGTGACTAGTCACAGGGGTGCCTTCTCGCTCCACTACGCGTGGGAAAAGGGGCAGGCGTGTGACCTTAGACTATTTCTGTGACCAGTCACAGGGGTGCCTTCCCGCTCCCACGACGCGTGGGGAAAGGGGCAAGGGTGTGAACTTACACTATTTCTGTTACCAGTCACAGGGGTGCCTTCCTGCCCTCACGACGCGTGGGAAAAGGGGCAGGGGCGTGTTCCTACATTATTTCTGTGACCAGTCACAAGGGTGCCTTCGTGATAGTGAAAATTTGCGACTAGATCTTTTTGACACATACTACTCTCACTTTTTCTATAGGCGAAAATACTCGTTATTGTTGAATTATATTGTCTTACTCTCTCGAACCCCTAAAATTGCCATAGAAAATACATCCCTTATAGCAGCTCAGCTTAGTCCAAAAAATCTTCCTTTTTGAGATACCTTTTGTTCTGCTTTCATCAGCCCTCAATACTCCTAACTGTTACTAGCCAGCGCAATGTCTGTGAGTGCAAGACCTTCATGTCCAGGTCCTTCTTGCTACATAATCCATTTGAATTTCACAAGCCCCTGGTTAAGCTCTTCTGAGCTCAGCAAATCCTTACAAGATGAAATATCTATTCATCTAGCTCTCCTTGGTTTCAAAACACTCAAAAGTAAAAAATTTCCTTGCCCGCCTTCCTGCAGGTTCGAGGAGTTCTCCTTTTTGGGCACTTTTCTCACCAATTTTTGTTAGTCACAAAAATCTACTCTAAGTGTAAGATTCCTTTGAACATCTTTACCTTGACTTGTGAATTCTTCCTTCTGGATGTAAACTTAAATCCTTTATGCCTCTTTAGCCTTACTCTTTCCCCCCCTTAGTTAAATCTTCTTGGGCATCCCTCCAGTTCCAGAAAAAATTTAAAAAATGCAAAGGTGAGTGGAGAGGCTCAAACATCATACAAGGATTTTAAAAGAGGTAGAAGATGAAGAAAACAGAAGCATTGGAAGAATATGTTACAAAAATAAAGATTGTATATTAAGGGAACAAGCGGTAAGGGAAGGGTTCTAAGCAATTATTAAGTAAGTTTTGGAGGCAGATCCTATCGCACGAGAGCAAAAAGGTGGTTTAGTAGATCGATGACGTAATGAAGGGAATAAAAATAAAGTAGGAACCGTAATCTGAAGGAATTTAGAATCGGAGAGGAAAAGTGGAACCAAATTTCCTTTTAAAGTCCTTTTCAACGTTCGTGTTACTTGATTTCCCTCTGGAGAGAGACTAAACATTGAATGAGAGAGCAGTTCAAAAGGCACACCACACATTGCCAAAAACAAACAAAATTTAAATGACCTCCAATCCAAGTCAGCCAAACTGAAATCTAAGAAATTTAGAATCAGGGGAAAAACAAAAGTTTCTTTCAAGGTCTGTAATTCAGGTTAATATTCGAAACTCCTTTTTTTTTTTTTTTTGATGATTGAATTGAAAAAATATCGAAAGATAAAAAAAGGAGAAAGATGGGTCCTGGAGTCTGCTTCCTCATTTCTCTTTCCTCTTTTTCATTTACAAATTTTGTTTCTAAAATTTTAAAAAGTATTTTAATACCTGTTTCTTTTTCCAGAAGTGAAGAATAAGGGCTGCGCATGTATCATGTTCTTGTCAGAAATTTATCCCGGGTTATTTTTACTGGCGGATCAAGTCAAGTGCCTGATAAGGTCAAGGTGTCAAAAGCAGATCCAAGATGTTGGAATTTCAGATTCAAAATACGAAGTAGCGTGGAAATAGTGAGTTCATGATTATAGAGTAAATTGAAAAAGCTTTTATTATCAATGTAAAGTGAGTGTTTAGACCTGGCAATGTACAAGAAAGGTAATTCATCTTAGTTTAATCAATAAGTTAGATTAGAGTTGCAGGAAACAAAGAGAGTGGAAAAACCCTAGGGTTTTTGAAGGTGTCATTTTTCGAGAGCAATAGAGCTTAGAGCCTTTAACGAGGGCCGTATTAGGTCAGTACGATTGTGAGGCCATAAAGGCGTATTCTTTGGCAGCTCCTATCAGAGCTGACCCAAGCCTGGTCTTCAACTGCAGAGCTAGTTCCAATAGGATTCCTTGAGATTCTGCACTACCAAGGGAAGGCAAGCAGGGAACAAGCTCTGCTTGCTCCATCTTTCATTAGCAATAAATTTACGAAACCCCTGCGACGCTACGTCCCTAACCATCTATCTGTCACTTCAAAATTCTTAATCCCTTTAACACTTCTTTTTTTTCCTTTCGAAGCTCATTTTCTCTCCTTTCTCAACAGAAGTGTGACAATGGAATTCTGCACTATGTATTTGTTTTTTCATTTAAATTTCATTTTTATACTGAGAAAAGTATGCTGTTGATTGAATACCGGCATAAGTTCTGTGGACGGAAATTCCGTCGTAATAACCGAAAATATCAGTTATAACAAAGAAAAGCTGTCGTTGGAATAACAGAAGCTTCCATGTTTGCCATTACAAAGGAACTGTTCTATCATTTTACGTGGCAAGAGAAATATTTCTTTGATGCTACGAAATTACTTTCGTTGATAGTTTTGTTAAAATGACGGAAACAAACGAGCAAGCGTACGTCATTCGAGATGTGTGTGTTAACTGCAGCGGTGACGAGAATTTAACCCAATTAGACTTACTTTCAATTACCAATAAAAGAATAATTTAACTATTGTTCTTATGTATGCAATGAATTTCATACTGTAGCTCCAGCAAAAAAGTTACGTTGGAGTAACACAAAACATTCTTTCGATTCAACATAGTTAACACTTCTGTCGATAGAAAAGATATCTTTTGTTGTCTCTTGAATCAACGAAACTTCTTTTGATTTTTGTTCGGAAATCTTTCTTACAGTAGGGTTAGGTAAAAGCATTCGGATGAAATCGAGGGTAACATTAGTGCGAAGTGTATCCGAAAAGATTTGAAAATGACAAATGTTGCTAACATCTTTTGGAAACCATATGTTCTTCATACGAAATGTTTATTGCATTAAATGCACTTCCTATTTCCTTTTTCCACCACTGTGTGCTTGTTTGGAAGTGATTTTTATATTTTGAATCCTTTACTGAAATGTTCCTAAATAAAACTACAATGCTTCTGTCAAACTTTGAATTTTGTGTTCTTCCGACATTCAAAATCTGTCATGACGTACGACATCAGTGCAACATAACCTCCAAATTGGATGAATTTCTCAACTCGATTCGAATTTAAACGGGGTTCCCAGCAAAATTTCAGTTTGGTCCAATATTTTTTTCCTAAAATGCTGCATAGATTCCAGAAAAAATTTTCGAAATTTCCTGTGGAATCGTGAAATTATGAATCGAGTCTTTATACTGTGGCATCTTTGGATTAAGGAATTCCAATCACGGCTCAAATTTTTCTACACTGTGAAAAATAATTGTAATTTTACCATACAACTGTATGACATTTCTTCCATACTTTTGGAAATCCCATATAGGTATGGAGATTGTTCGTTGGCTACTTGGAGTTTTTCTATACACTTTCTAAAGTTCCATACCCCGGTATGGTAAAACTTCAAGGTCAGAAACAGTCCTTGATGCGCGCGCAAAGCACGCACAATCAAGTGCAGCGCGCACGCGCTGCAAGGAACGAAGAGTCCGAGAGTGTCATGGCGTCTAGTTCAGAAGTTTTGGGACTACGGAGTGACAACCATTGAATAATTATTTGAACTGCAGTCTATCATCATTATTGTGTTCAGTGCGAGTCAGTGTACTTTCCGACGAAAGGATATAGAGGAATAGGGTCAAGCGAAGTTATCCATTCCACGATTCTTACGGTAAGTTGATTTCACATAAACCATAATGACGTAACCGTTCCGTCTTTGTACTCTGCACATTGTACTTTTTTCAGGATATATCGACAGACGCTGAAATAATTTTGATCGCAGGTGACGCAAATCGGCTCATCCTCATTGTCAAAGGTTAGTTCTCCATTGTTCGAGATACAATTGACAATCGTGTCGTATTTTTCTTTTCGTAATATTTCATTTCTGTTACAGGGAATTTGTTGTTTGATGAACCTGTCACCAGCACAGTTTTCGTTGAGGGATAGGAGATATTGAGACCACGGAATCATAGTCATCATAGTTGTTGCCCCAGTTGCCGAAAATATGTTTACTGCTTCAAAAAAAATTATTTTCCCTAACCAATATATACATATATATATATATAAATAAAAACCTTTGTGTTGAATATTTCCCATAGATAGGTATGAAAGAATATGGTAAAATGGTAAAATAACTACACGCGGGTTGTATATTTTCCATATACAAGAATAGAAAAAATGTAAATCATGTATGGAGAAAATACTACGCGGTTATGGTAAATTTACCATACACAAGTATGGAAGAAATACCACTCCTGGTATAGGGAAAATACTATGTGGCGTATGGTAAATTTACCATACATAAGTATAGTAAAAATACCACTCCTGGTATGGGTTAATTGCTTCCAATACATGTATGGTAAATTTACTATGAATTTTCTTACAGTGTATATGAATGAAACCAACCTCAGAAAAAATGAGAATTCAACCAATAGATACTCCTGAAAATTTTCTCTCATATCTCTTTCTATACTCACCAATCCCCTCCTAGTCGAGTTCTCTCCAGCGTCAAAAAACCTCATCAGGTGTAGGATTCTTTATTTGAGCTTTTGAAGCTCGACAATCCTTCCTATAGATAAAATTGTATTGTTGAACCCACTCCAGCCTTGAAAACTCCCTTTGCGTTGAAAGTGCCCTTGTCTATCTTATTTATTTCCAACACCTTCACTATCTCTTTTTCGAAAAAGAGACTCCACTCTGTTTTTTTCTTCGATAGTTAGTTTTTCCCTTTCGTTCCCATTCACCCTCCACTTACATATTCATTTAATACTACTCTATAAACGCTTGAGAAAAATGCCTTCACGCCAAGGAGAGCAGGACAATGGTTTTTTGTGACTGGCACGAAAGTGCAGAAAGTTATTTTAAAAAAAGCGGATTCCAGAAGCTAAACGTTCATTCTCATTGGGTAGCTCTCCCGAACTCAAAGCCCCCCCCCCCCGCTCTTCTCCCCCAGACGTGTGATTCCCTCATTAGGCTCTCAAATGTGGAGAATGTATCTGAACTCATCCTAATATCAGGAGGTGTGCGGTGTATATTGAGGGATAATTCAATCTTTTTTGCAATCAAGTTTCCATAGTTTACTGCTTTCTCTCCAACATCCATTAAAAACCCATTATACAAGCCAGTATCAGTTGCTCCAGTTTGAGAAATGAAAATTTTCAAAATGATAGTATTTTCACGGTTATTCAGTATAAAATCATTAAATGTATAGATCAATTGAAGTCAACTTATTCAAATTGTGGGAGAGTTGATAATTCATTCTTCTAATTTCATAAATGTTCCACCAGCAGACCACGTCGAGTATAATCTGGTCCTGAACCATCAAAGAATCGAGCATTTATGGGATCATCATCCTCTATTATTTCAATCACATCAGCAACTTCACCATTTATTTGAATTTTTACTTTATCATAGACATTATTCGTATTTTCTCGAAGAACAAAAAGTGGTTTCAGTTCCTTGTCCATCACCACTCCAATGACATAGTTACCCATTATTCCTAGTGTTTAAGACGGTCCCCTCATATGATAGACAGCATAATCTTTTCTAAATTGATAATGATTGACAGTGAATCGGATACCTGGTGGATGCACAGAAGCAGACCCTCTGAACCTTAATGATTCTGCAAGAAGAAAGTATGAGTGAGAAATCATTTCTTTTACAACTAATGTTTGACCAAGATGAATATATTTCAATTACAGATCAATTGATAGTAATTGGTTTGAAATGAAGATCAATTTGAGCATGTTCGTTCGAATCAGATTTAACTTGAAGGAAATCTATACGAAATATTGGCAAATTGATAGAAACCAATGTAAACAGAAGGTCAAATACGGATATTCATATTAGTTGCAGGACTAGTAGTGTTAATTCATCTTAACAATTGATGAATTGGTAGTACTTGGTTTGAAATGCAGATCGATTTGGGTATATTCATTCGAATCATGATTAACTTAAAGTTAATTTATCCGAATTATTGGTAAATTGATAGAAATGAATGTGAATAGTAGGTGAATGTATATTCATGTTAGTTGTAAATCAAGTAGTGTTTTTTCGTCTGAATAATTGATGAATTGAGAGCAATCAATCTGAAATACGCGTCAATTGGAGAATATTTTTTTAAATTGTATGTAAAAAATAGGAAAGCCGACAGAATTATAAGCAGATAGATTAAAACTCGTCCAAATATCATGTCATGAGAGAAAAACAAGAACAAAAATAATAATTTTCGACTAAGTAGTTAAATTTCTCCGTAAAAAAAGACTGAGGAGCTTAAGGCAGAAGAAGGAAGGGGAAGATGAATGTCCAAGCAGAAACAAAAAAAGTGACTAAATTGAGCTAAAAAGTGACTTAAGGTAACTTACTTTGACCAGAAAAGGGGCAAAAAGTGCCTTTTTCAAAACAAAAAAGTGGCTGTTATGTTCATAGAAACACTTATCACCTTCAAAAATCCGATAAAATTAGACAAATGTTTGATCGGCTTGGATTGTCAAAATAGATGAAATTCTAATGCTACGTTTGGGGGTCAACACCATGGTCATAGTTTCCAGGATGGATTGGCGCAGAACGCAAACATTTATTACAGTTCATGACGTTTATTCTGCGCATCCTTCACCACAACTGATCAAAAACTGCAAAATAAAATGATTTTGAAAAAAATAATCAAATCTTCCACAGAAAAATACCATATTTCTTCCAAGCATTGGAACAGTTGAACTTGGCATTGAGGAAAAATTATATTATAATAGCAAAGAAAGATTTATTTCGAACAAAATAGTTTATTCTTCAACAAAAGTGATGAATTTTCGGAAATCAGTTTGAATCTTTCACTGGAACATTTCAATTTTAAACCAAGAAGATGAATTTTCAACTGAAATGATAAATATTTGACTGGAGCAGTTCAATTTTCAACGTTGAGGCTAAATACTTGAACAAAAAGATTAATTTTCATATTGGAAGATTAATTCTGTACAAAAAAAAGAACAGTTTCAATAGAATAGTTGAATTTCGACACAAGAAAGTATTTAGGTTTTAATGAAAAAGAAGAATTGTCAACAAAAACTTCAATACTCAAAGTTTTAATTTAAAAATACAAATTTAACCAAACGAATGGACTTTAAAATGCAAGTATAGAATTTCCATTTGGGATAAGTTAAGTTTCCAGTTGGAAAAAATTATAATGTGAAACAACTAACATTCAACAACAAAAAATACTTCCAAAACAACTATTACGTTTCTAAACAAAATGAGGAATATTCAAACAAAAGTGTAGATGTATAACTGCAGTTGTTGAATTTTGAAACAGAAAGACAAATTTCGAAGTGGGAGGATGGAACTTCAACTAGAATAGTGGAATTCTTGACCACAAATTGATTTTGAACCAAACAATACCCTTTGCCAACAAAATGCTTGAATTTCAAAATATTGAAACAATGATTGAAGAATGGAATTGCAACATATTGGGATTGAAAAATTATTTCTCAACCAACCATAAGAGTTTTAAACTAGATGAATTTCCGAATTGAAACGTACGTGAATTCTTAAATAAATCCTTTAATTTTTCAATTAAAAATTAATGTTCAACTGAATACTTGAATTTTCACACAAAAGGATAAATTGCTGTTTAACAGAGTATGTCCATTGTTAACCAAAGGTGAATTTTGAATCAAAATACTGCAAATATAACAAGAAAATTTGTTTTTCAAAAAGCAAGTTTAAATTCCAAAAAAGTAGTTGAATTCCTGGTTAAAAAAGGATGTATCCGCGAAGAACAATGTAAATAAGTTTCCTATAACGATTCAGAAATATTTCTTAATCGAAATATTACTTTATTAAAGACATCATGAAAATGATGTTTTGTCATCACATGATGATAAAACTTCAACATGTTTTATGATGAATTTATCATAAAACATGATAAATTGAATTCTTCAAATAGCTTAATGAATCTCAGAAAGCAATAAATTTGTGAAAGGTTTTTCTCATAATGGAAGAAAATTATATTCCTTTCTCTCATAAGGTATATAGATAGATTAAAAAATTTTCAGAATCAGACTAAACGAACATCACATTCTTTAAATCAAATGATGATATATCTTTCATAGAATTCATAGAAATTCCTGTTCATTTACCGGCTTTTTTCCCCGGCAAAGACGCCATCCTGTGACTATTTCTTGAAGAAAGTGACTTATAGTGACTGTTTCTCACAAGAGTGCTTAAAAAGTGACTTGGAATGAAAAAGTGACTTGAGGGACTGAGTGGCAGCCCTGTAAATATACAAAAATCTTGAACGATCATCTGTCCAAGTGCTTATCACGTCCCACTGTGAGACCAAATCGCGACCAGCTGGACAAAAGTATAAAATGTTCAGAAAATGAGCGAAATCCTGTTACTTTCGGGTTTTTTAGATCGCTAATTATGAACCTGAATTCTTTGCTGCTTTTCAAATTAGTACAACTGGAATTTGGAGGTCTCTGATAACGGAACTGATGTCAAAAATAAAAGAGGAATCTACTATCCATTTTCCAGAAAAATGCAATGACGGATTCAATATGATTGAAAATTATAAATATAGATTAACCTGTTCTAGCTGGAATCAAAATAAAAAAGCTTTCTATGTCGGGTTTTGGTGAGTGTAAATTCTGTTTAAAAAAATATAATACGGAATAATAATTATCACAATCCCTATCGCCTTTATCCTCGTCAGTTGTACTAAAAACTGGAACTTTGACGAGTAACTTCTACAATTGAAGGTAAAATTACGGAATAGGCTCTTAAGGTAATAAGGATTTCCATTTTTTATAAGGTGTTTCTCGCAACGACGCATTATCTATATCTATATCTATACTATTATAAAGAGCTAAAGACCTTTTTCTGTAACGAGTAAACATGAGAACTAATGAACTGATTTTAATTAAAATCAGTGATTGAAGCCCCGACCGGGAAACCGAGATATAAACTTCAAATACACAGGAATTTGAACTTGAGGAACACTCAAAATGATAAACATTATTATATTCATCAATAGGAAAAGTGAAGAATGCTAGAATGAGACACAGGATTCCAACTACTATCTTTATTTTTTTAGAAAGTGTGAACATGTAATGAAGAATCGCTGACGTCGCTGACGGTAGATGTGAATGCAAGTATGAAAATTATCAGTGATATAAATGCATTTGAATAACCTTCCTCAATCACAGTGTTTGCCGTCGTCCGTGTCGTTGAATTTATGCTCCTATAGCGGAGTTTGACATACTAGATTAGATAGCTCGTTTGAATATCAGGAACTCGAAAATCATATAAATAATTGTAAGATAGGAGAAGCTCCTGGCGAAGACCAAATTACAATATGCATTCATCAAATCTTCACCGCCAAACTGAATTTTTTATCTCCAAAAAATGTTTAGTAAGATCATGGTAGAGGATAAAACACCAGTAGGGCTATCCAGAGTTCTCACAACTGTGTACACAAGGAAGGAAATAAGCTGAAACCACAGCACTATGATCTGATTGCTCTTTCCAATATTATCACTAAAACATTAGCTCAAGTTGAACGCGATCGGCTTCAAACGTAGTCTTAGGAGTGGAAAATTATCTTTAAATGTCAAGCAGGCTTGAGGAATACGAGAGTCCGTCTAGACTACATATATACATTGTGTTTGGCTGTCTACCTGCAATAAAGATTGAGTAAAAGGAAGGTCTTTGAAATCTTTGTATAATTTCAAAAAGCATTTGACTCGGTACATCCGACAGAACAATGTAACAAATGATTTCAATTGAGCGTGATTTCAAAAATTATATGAATCCTGAAGAGTTTATATGATATAGCTGATTTGCGTGTTAATACCCTGCTGGAAGTAGGAAGATAGAAAGAGATAGAAATGAGGAGATAGAAAGAGATAGCACATTTTTATACCTTGGAAATACACGATCTGCATTCCCAAAACGCTTTCTTTTTCTATCTCCCACCTATCGTCCACGCTTGAACATCACTATCTATTCCTATACCTCGATTCCTCCATATCTATATCTTCCTATTTCTCAATCTATAACACATATTTTGGAATATCTATCTCTTTCTATCCTCAAGTCTATAACCAAATATTAATATCTATC
>WSXT02028225.1:0-13832 GCA_011762715.2 Neuroterus valhalla | reverse complement strand
GTTGAGTTAAGTAGAATAAGATGAGGTTGCGCTTTTTCTTGCTTTCTCGCTCGCTCGTAGTCATTAAGTCGCCCCATCAAGCTGCGTTATGCGAAGAGAAATGTATATATGTATATATTAGGAAATAAGATAGGCTAAGAGTTAAAAAGAAATAATTAAATTTTTTGTAATTGGTATGTAAAGGAACGGAAGTTATGTAAATCCTTAGGGGACATATTATAAATAAAGAAGAAGACTACCAAAAGTTCAAACTCAACTACCAATCACCACCAAACAACCATCAAACGATTCCATAAAAAAGTATGACAGTGTTGAAAGAATCTGTCTCGTATCAGTGAGAGCAATATAAAAGTAAAGGAGAATTATTCGAGGTTCAGGAGAACCTATTAACTTTTGATATTGGGCAGAAGGCCTGTTTGATTACTAAACAACAGTCTTGAAAGATTGAATTAACCAAGGTATGTTCCTCATTCTCGCCCTTATATAATGTGAACTGAACGCGTCTCCGTGGTATGGAGTGGTGGTTGTGTCGGTGCAATTCACTTTTGATAAATGTATGGATAATGGATTTAAAGTTGTATCTTTGAGGTTTTTGGTGATGCGAAAAATGCACTTAGCTTGTGTACGGTTGAAGTGTCATTTTTACAAAATGAGGCGTTTCATCATGGCATGTGATTTGGCTTGACCGGTCGTGTACATCCGGAACGCCATGTTGGAAGGCTTTCACGTACTCACATGTACAACCATTTACCGATTGATTAGCTAATTTACGGAGGGACAGTGATATTTATCGTATTGTATTAATTGTGAATAGTTTTGGGAATTCTGCGGGCGTAACGGGTCTTCTAGCGGGTTCAGATGATGAAATTTTAAGTATTCAGGTAGTAAGTAGAACCCAACGGGTGGTACTTTCCAACATGGCGGTAACCTGTCAGAACTTTGGAAAGTCAATAGGGGATGCCATAGTGCAACGTGTCCAGTTGAGTAATGTTACGTGATTTTCAGGTTCAGATGTCAGAAACATAGGTGGTCGGTAGTGAATAGCAACCGACGGGTGACATTTTCCAGTATGGTGGCAACCTGTCAGAACTTCGAAACGTCGAAAGGGAACACCATAGTTGAACATGTGCAATTGGATAAATTTACGTAGTCTTCATGTTTTTCACATTGATTCTTGACCGGTGGTATCTCGGTGGAATTTTGCCTTGTCAAATTTAATCGGAAGCGCGGGAATTTTGGATTCGACGTGTCAGTTCTGAGGCAATTTATAAGAGAAGGTTCTGACCCACGCCATTATGAAAATAATTCGATATAAGTTCGCAATCTGATCTGTCATCAGAGTCGATATAATATTGTTAACTGTTTCTTGTTTTTTTTTTTACGGGAGTAAAAATAATATTTGCCTGATTTTCGATGCAATAAATAATTTCTTCTTTTGTGACCCGTATACCTGGACTTTCTTATTCCAGGATTGTTCTACCTTGCTCAGATTTATCCTTACTCACCCCCCTCTCTGTGTTGGGCTGGTTGAAGAATATTTAGAATAAGCAGTTTTGAATATTCGAGGAATTCAGAAAAGGTTAGGGACTTATTTGGTCGTTTAGAGTCCTTCTTCTTTCCCAAACGATCTGGCGCCCTTCAGGCAAACTCTTAATGGAATAATCTCATGCGGCAGTAAAATTCAAAGTTCAAAACAAATTATTAACAATTAGGAAAAGCTAAGGTTATAGTATGTATATATGTACACATGTGTGTATGTATATGTATGTATACTTGAACTTCGTTGAGTTGAAGAGTTGTTTTCTTGTTGTAAATTTTAATTTTTCGCGGTTTTACATGGAGATTTCCTTGAAAATTCATGCTTCCCTGTTACGAATTTATTTTCAAATTTAATCGTTTCAAATTTATTTTCAAGTTTAATCGTGTAATATTTTTGTGTAAAAACAGATAGTTTCAAAATTCGACTAGCTCTAATTTGAGAAGTTAATTAAGAATTTTGATCAGACTCCTGCAGTCGACTGGTGACCGACTCAGTTTATAAATAACCTATAATAATTCGTTCACAATGATAAAACGTAAACGAGTTGAGCTTACCCCGAAAGGGATTTGGCTTAATGGTATAATAATAAATAAACTTCATCATTTGAAGACAAATCTTTCTGGAGAACCCGCACAATTACTTAAAAAGGTCGCGTTAGCAAATGAGAACTATCAACGAGCTTGGAATCTTTTGACAAAGCGTTATGAGAACAAGAGAATTCTTACTAATTCTCATTTAGCTCTCTTGTTTTCTTTAAAGTCTTTTAGAAATGAAACAGCAACGAACTTCAAGGAGTTAGTTAATACAGATGTTGAAAATCTTTGGGCTCTCAAGGCGCTTGGATGTCTCATGGATAGTTGGCATCATTTTCTTGTTTACCATCTTACTTCTTGCTTAGATGCACGGGCGCGACGTGATTGGGGAACATCACTTGGTGACTCAACAGAATCTAAAACGTATGAATCCTTGCTTACTTTTCTTCAAAACAAGGTTCACACACTGGAGATTCTCGAGGCTTGACCCGAATCAATTAAGGAGTCATCGAATTCAAGGACTCAATCATCGAAGAAAAATCAAGTACCACGAGGATCTTTCAAGAACACGGCAGCATTTTTTAATTACTGTCTTAAGTTTCGATCCATGTCTGTAACACAACGAAGGGAGTTTGCTGCGAAAAGGGAACTTTGTCTCAATTGTTAACGTCAGCATAGTTTCAACGATTGTTTATCAGTGAGGACTTGTCGACTTTGTGCGCAGAACCCAGCGGACACTGTTCTATAACTGTGGGGTAACAATTCCAGAACAGCGTTATATGTGGAAAAGACAAATTTTAAACAATTAAGGAACAGTGTTACGGAAGAACCGTGTTCTGTAATAGTGCCGTAACACATATATAACAGTTTTATACATTGTAAATTTGTTCTGTAATCGTTCTGAAACAATCCTGTAACCGTGTTATTTATCAATAAGTATTTTTTCGAGAATGTTGAATAGTAGAGGTCTTAGCGATAAGGAAAGGACTAGGGTCTGGACTAGGGAATGGATTAGGAAGACTAGAAAAGGAAATACTAGCACTGAGGTAGTCGGAATTAAGAATGCTGAGGGTGAAGTGGTATGGAATTCGGACAAAGTGAAAGACTGTATGCGGGATTCCTTCAAGAAGCTGTATGATGGTGAAGTCGCGGAGCACGACAACAGTGACACTGACACGAATACGTTAGACAATTGCGATGTAGGTGGCGGAAGTAAAATCGGTATCGACGACATTATTTCCGTAATAAAAAAACTAGAGAAAGGTAAGGTTGCCGGTGTGGATGTTATTACCTCTGAAATGCTTAAATTCGGTAGCGGATATTTGTTTGTGTTGGTGTGTGGATTTATGAATATGTATGCTGTGAATAGCGAAGTTCCGAGTGATTGGATAAAGGCGATTATTGTCCCAATCTACAAGGGAAAGGGTGATCCAGGCAACTGCAATAATTATAGATCAATCAACCTTCTAAGTACTAGAGGAAAAAAATTTACCGAAATACTTATTAATAAAGTCATGGGAGTAACAAAGGAAAGAATCTGGGAAGTTTAATGTGGATGTATGCCAGAAAGATCATTTGCAGATCAAATATTTAGCTTCAGATGGATCACGGAAAAAAGCCTAAGAGTAAACAAAAAAGTTTCCTGTGCATTTGTTCATCTAAATAAGCTTTCGACAAAGTAAATAGAACTAAACTTTGGGAGGTCTTAAAAGAATATGGAGTGAATGGGTGGCTTCTGAAAGCGATTCAAGCAATATGTAACGGTAGCAAAGCAAGTGTAAGAGTAAATAGACAATACTAAGCGACTGGTTTGATATTAGGCAGGGCGTTAGGTAAGGATGCGTTATGTCCTCTTGGATGTTTTATAAATACATGGAAAAATGTCTGAGAATGGCTCTATTTGACGGGGAAGGTCAAAGAACAGTGAAAGTTCGTGGTCTTGCGTTTGCAGATGACAAGATCGTTACGGCAGAATCAGCCGAGGATTTGCAGAGGATCTTTAGCAGACTAGACACTAGCATGAAGAGCATGGGTCTTAACATTGACGTCAATAAAACAAAAATCATGGTGTTTGAAAGTAAGGATGCAAAAACACCGCAATATTACCCTCAATGGAGATAGGATAGAACAAGTTGATCATTTCTTGTATCTTAGAAGTTTATTTACTTCTGATGAGAAGATAGATGCAGCGATTTCCAGACGTATAAATTAGGGTAGAAAGATCAAATTAATTTCAGTGACCTTCGCCCTCGAGGCGGAGTAGAGGAATTGTTTTTGAAATTGGGAATTCTTGTTATACTTGATCTCATCCGATGTGTAATATCCGCTACAATATTTCTTCTTCCGGGAAGCAAAGTTCCTACACGGAAGCGTAAAAATCCTGCAGGAAAGACAGTTCATGAGAAGTACGCACAGAAAAGTTTCTGAGGTGGTTCAAGGGCAATCCATTACTTTTGTAGCTCCACCAGCGCAAGATCCAGAATTTAACATTGTGAAGTTGAAGAGCGGAGCGGAAGTTTCAGCACTTTTTGACTCTCTACTACGACGAGCAGAGGGTGCTCTCGAATTAAAGAGAATAGGGAACTGCGTGGATTAGCGGAAAACTAAGCCAGGAATTACAAGTTTAGAAATTGGATACTCCTAACTTCAGTTCATAAAATTTCCAACTTCTTAAGAAGAAAAATGGTTAACCAATTCAACTGAGGTGAACCTACTTAAAAAAAGAGGTACCTCTTAACGGTAACATTCAAAAGGGCGTTTAAAGACCTTACTGGTACCGACCCTACATCTGATGCAACTACTCCAGTCTCTGGAATGCAACCGAATATCCTCACGATTCTTGCTAACCAAACGGACGCATCCCTTGCTATCGCCTCTATGATGCAATGCATGACCTTGCAACAGAGCACAAGCCACTTAAGATCGTTCGATGGCGAAAATCCTCCATTGAAGGATTTCTTGCAGAATATAGTGGATAGGGCGGTTTACATTACTAGGGATACCGAGGCTGCCTATATTAAAGCAGTTTTGAGTAAACTGGTAGGTGTTGCCCGGGAAAGCGTTAGGAATAAAACATTCAGTATTGGTAATGATGTAATCGCTCATTCGAAAAAAGTTTTACCGCGAAGAAGAAGTACCAATGCTACATTCAAGAGGTAGTGAACTTACGGATGAAGCAATCTGAAAATGTCAGCGATTACTACGATAGGATAAAGGGGCTGTTAGGCGGAGTCAAGCAAGCTCCTGAGGAGAAGTATTGTACCAAAAGTCCAAATTGGAATGTAGATGCCATCAAGAGCGAGCACATGATGGAACCTATATTATGTTGTGCGCTCGATTCATTCGCACGTGGGTTGCCTAGCGAAATATCCACATTGTTTGACATGCGGAACCCTAAGGACTTATGAGAGGCATATGAATATGCCCTGCATATTGAGGAGAAACTAAAAGCATCATAGAAGGAAGAAGCTTCCATCTATCATATGACGACAGAAGACGCTTGCGTCAAATCTGTTCAAATTCACTCTCCCCTGCCTAAGCGATCAGCTAGAATTGCTAGAATTGAAACCCGAAAAGGATTATAAATCGGAGAGGCTGCTGTTAAAAATAAAAACGGAAAATGCCGAGTATTGGCTATAAATACTACCGATACAGACATCGCGATCGAGATTTCTCCAGACGACATTAAACCGTTTGAGTATTACTCCTTCCCAGACGAAGATGGCTCGGAATCTGAGATATTGGACTCTTTGCCAAATTCAGTCCTTGGTTCGAAGGTATCTCGCATAATCCGTGTCGAACAGCTACTGAGGAGCCTTCGCATATCTCACCTAAACCCAGATGAGCAGGAACATGTTGCTCGCTGGGTGAAGGATTTTGACGATGTCTCTCATGTCAATGGAGAGCCCCTTACCGCTACTCACTTAGTTCAGCATAAGGTGCCCACCATCGATTACGAAGTCATCAATAGGAAATCCTATCGTCATTCTCCCTATGACACTGAAAGGCTTATTCCCTTTAAAAAAAAGTGCTTATTTACTTGTCTATTCATATCATATCTTCATTTACATTTTTAATATTATTACGAACCTTATTAGTTAGTGAGCCTCATTGGGTAATAACTTGAACCACGGAGTTTTGCCATGTTGGTAAAGTTCATAACAAACCTCCAAAACTGTGACATATTCTTACAGTAACAGCGTTGCACAGTAATGCGATCTTCATTTTCCGTTCTTAGAACACGTGTAACATTCTAGTAACAAAGAAACTGTATAACTCTGTTCTATATAAGTAACAGAATGGGATTCTAGAACTGCTTCATACTATCACATTAACAGCGTTACAGAACAGTAAGACCTTCGTGTTCCGCTCTTGGCACACAAGTGACATTCTA
The DNA here is from genome assembly GCA_011762715.2 of Neuroterus valhalla. Classification (NCBI taxonomy): domain Eukaryota; kingdom Metazoa; phylum Arthropoda; class Insecta; order Hymenoptera; family Cynipidae; genus Neuroterus; species Neuroterus valhalla. The sequence goes on along the minus strand of WSXT02028225.1, from coordinate 7,366 downwards.
GGGACAGAACGGTTCTATCACTCTGTTCTATATTAGTTGCAGAACAAAATTCTAAAACTGTCACATATCCTTGCAGTGACAGCGCTACAGAACAATCTTACCTTTATGTTTCGGTCTTAAACACGTGTGACATTCTAGTGATAGAACAGCTCCATCACTCTGTCCTACATTAGTTCGGGAACAAAAATCCAGAAATGGGAGGATCAGGAAGTTCCTTCGAAAACGACTTTGACGTTGGAAGAACAAGAATGAGAGGATTTTTTCGTTTCAACTCTCACACGCAACTCTGAAGGAGGATTTGTTGTTCTTCTTCCGATGAAGCATAAGGTCAATTTATTCGGGAATTCATATCGCCCAGCTCTACGAATGCACCATCGTATGGAACGTCGCCTCGAGCGCAACCCTTCTCTCTTAGAAGTCTATTCTCGTTTCCTGGACGAATATCAAAACCTTGGGCACATGGTTTTGACCACTGACTCAATAATCCAACAGTATTCTCATCGTTCCTTTTTTCTACCACATCGTGGAGTTTTGCGTGAAACGAGCTCTAAGACTAGGCCTAGAGTTGTTTTCAACGGGTATCAGCGTACAGAAGCAGGATGATGATCAAGACCTCCGATTGATTCTATGGCGACATTCGCCAGGAGAATCAGTTAAAATCTTTCGTTTAACTACGGTCGCTTACGGATTGTCTTGTGCTCCTTTCCTAGCACTTCTTTCTCTCCAGCAACTTTTTTTCGACGAGGGATGATAAACATCCCCTGGCAGTGAAATCTATTCATCGAGGAACCTGCGTGGGTGACGCCATCATCGAAACTGATGGCTTGGATGAAGCCATCTCTCTTCAGAATCAACTCCATCATCTCTTCACGGCGGACGGCGTTTCGCTTCGAAAATGGATGTCGAATGATTCTACATTGTTGGCAACAATATCACTTCATTCTCAAGCGCCTTGTCTCCAGCCTCTCGATCTTCAACCTCAATCGTTTCACATGCTAGGTGTGACGTGGGTTCCTGAAAGAGATGTCTTCATCTTCAAACTGGATTTACCAAGTACTCCATATGCGATTACCAAGCGCTCAATTCTCAGACAAATAGCAAAACTCTTCGACCCTTTGGGTTGGTTGAGTCCGGTTATAGTTACAGCCAAGATATTTATTCAGACTCTGAAGGTTTTAGAGATCTCATGAGACGATTATCTTTCCGAAGATGCAAAGAGTTTGTGGTTGAATGACAGAGGTGGTCTTCAAGATATTGCCAGAATTGAAGTTCCACGTTGGGTTAATTTTCGTTCTTCTTCAGAGAATTATGAACTGCACGGATTCTGTGATACTTCAGAGAGAGCTTAGGCTGGAGCCATCTTTCTCCCTTCAATTTCAGCATCCGTAGTATCATATGTTTGCCTCCTTACATCAAAAACTAAAGATGCTCCTTCAAAGCAGGCGTGTTCAACTCGCCTCGAGTTATGTAGAGCGGTTCTTCTGGTACGATTGATGGATCCCATCCAACGCAACATTATTTTGGATGTACAAGTTCATCTTTGGAGCGATGAACCCGTCACTTTATCATGGATTCGGGGTCAACCTACCACGAGAAAAACTTTCATAGCCAATCGAGTCTCGGAAATTCGAACAACTCTTACATCATTTGTGTAGCATTACGTTCCATCACAAAGTAATCCAGCGGATTATGCATCACGAGATATCGATGCCTACGACTTGGCCTCGTTCTCGTTGTGGTGGACTGGTCCTGAATAGCTGCCTACTCCTTCTTGTTGGTCAAGTTTTCATCTTTACTGAACCAGGAAATCGATATGGAGGAGCGAACCTTGAAGATTCACACAGCAAGTACTGTTCCAATAATGTGGGTCCTCTTATATCGATTTTCCACATTGGATAAACTTCTCAGAGCTAAGGCATGGCTGCTGCGCTTTGTTCAATATCGTCGTCGGCCATTTGAGTCCAAGCCGGCATTTCTGTCTCCATCAGAACTTGAATCAGCATGTTTCTGATGGACTCGTCATGAGCAACGACATTATTTTTCAGCGAAAGTAAAAGCATTGAAAACAGAAACTCCTCTTTTACCTAGAAGCAAATTATATCCTTTGACCATAGTCTTGGATCCCAATAAATTGCTCCATGTGGGAGGTTGACTCAAGCATTCAATCCTCGGTCTTGATGAAACACATCCTCACATCTTACCATCTGAATCAATCTTGACTACCCTTAAATCGCTCGTGAGCATCAGCGATGCCTCCAAGGTGGAGTTAAACTTACTCTCGCTACCTTGAGACAGAGATACTGGATCCTGCGAGTTTGTATAGTTATCCGAGCCTTTATTCACAGGTGTCTTCACTGTCATCGACATCGAGCAGTTAGGCCACATTAGCTTATAGCAGATTCACCAACGATTCGTTCTACACCAGCACGCGCTTTCCTCCATTCAGATGTGGACTATGGTGGATCTTCGAACTACGGAGGGTCGTGGACATGAAGCTTACAAGAGCTACATCGCCGTCTTCATGTGTCGCCCCACTCGAGCTGTTCAACTCGAGGCTGTGTCAGATTACAGGACAGAAGCCTTTTTGTCCGCCTTTCGACGCTTTACATCTAGTCGAGGTATTTGCGCTACGCTCTCTGGTGATCAGGGAACCAACTTCATTGGAGTTGACTCTCAACTACGATCTCTCTTCACCGACGCTTCTAAGGAATCACAACTAATCGCTTCAGCTATCGCATCAGACAGGACTAAGTGGCGATTCAATCCACCAGGCGCGCCTAATTTCGGAGGTCTGTGGGAGGCAGCTGTGGAGTACGGTAAACATCATCTAAGGCGTGTCATCGGAGAACGAACCTTATTCTTCGAGGAAATGGCTACTTTTTTTACTCAGGTCGAAGCTTGTCTCAATTTTCGCCGACTCTGCATGATGTTCCTACGAATCGCCTCTCTCGATGGCAATATTTGCAGTAAATGCGAGAGCATTTCTTGCAACGTTGGACATGAGATTATCTTAAGGAATTACAACCTCGATCTAAGTAGAGAGCACCATTGCCATCTTCTGAGGTTGGTGATCTAGTCCTCATTCGTCATGGAAACTTACCCCCTATCAAGTAGGCATTAGAGCGCATCATCCAGCTTCTTCCAGGATCCGATAATCATGTTCGGGTAGTGTCTCTCCGAACAAAATGTGGTGTTCTCAAGAGGCCATCGTGAAATTGTCCCTCTTCCGAGAGCCGTGAACGAAGTTTAGTGCTTTTTAAGTGTCATGTCTGCCCAGTAAATACGTTATATAACTGCTCCGTAATAAGGCGGTAATATTGTTATATTCGGTTACATAACGATTTTTACTGTCTGGTGACAAAGTTCTCCGCCAAAAATATACTTACGAAATCCATACAGAAACCGTACGGTTTCCGTACAGGTCCCAGTAAGATACCCGTACGTTTTCCATACGGAAACGTACATTTCCCGTACAATATTCATACGGTTGTCGTACAGATTTTTCCCGAAAAAACCGTACGATTTCCAAATGGTGACCGTTCGAATTCCGCATAATTTTTGTACGTAATACCTACGCATTTTGTATAATATCCTACGATCTACTATTATAAAATGTGAATAATAATTACTATGTACATACTTAGATTCATCAAAATAAATGTAGCAACTAGCTTATTGATTTTCATATATTGATTTTTAATAATTTCTCATACCATCCTAATTATTGATGTGATAAAAAAAAATTTTTAAATTGATACGAATTGTTTAAGAATTTCAGGTTAACCGTGCATAATTTGTATGGATATTATACGAAATGCGTATGTATTACGTAAACAAATTATGCAGAATTCGAACGGTCACTGTATGGAAATCGTACGTTTTTTTTGGAAAAAATCTGTACGACGACCGTACGAATATTATACGGGAAATGTACGTTTCCGTACGGGAAACGTACGGGTACGGTACCGGGACCCGTACGGAAACTATAACATTGTTCCTGTATGGTTCTATAAGCTGTGCATGATTCGCAATAGTAACAGCTATGTAAAATGTGATATAACTGTAGTTTAAAAATCGTGTAAAATTCGTTTTGTAACTTAGTTACACACACGATCTACTATAATTTTGCTACATTGTTATGTAAGTAAGCTGTTACGGAGTCACCATGTAGTTCTCAAAGTTGTGTATAACGCACATTATGAACAGCCGTTTAACAATGTGACATTCATGCTATGTAGGAATCGTGTAACATATAATTCATCCTTTGATTATTTCATGTGAAAATTAAATAGAAGGTAAGCAGTGTCTCCGACTAAAAAGAAAGTGCTCCAAACTGTTACACTGTGATCAGTGCTGAAACCATTCTACCAGTGGTGGAATCTTCCTCATCTTTCAACTCATGAGGCTATATTTATCCACTCATCACTGATCTTGTATTACAAAAATTGCGGTACGCATCTTTATTGTATGATCGTTTTTTATTTTACTTTGATAGCGGTGACATTTGCTTATTATGGCTACATCAAAACGAATTTCACTATCTGCCGGAAATATGGGGGCAGTTCGTATTTTTGCACACTACAAAGGTGTCCCACGCTCAGACGTTAAATTCTTAGGCTGTGGTATAGTTTATCATGAAAGATGTGCAGCAAGATATACAATCAATTCTGAAGGTGTAGTTTCCAAATGCTGCTCGTCCAGGCCCACGTCACCAAATATCAACGCACCCAGTGAATCAATGAAGGCCATTATGAAATAGTTACTAAGCCATTAAAGTAGAACTTACGAGGAATAAAAATGACTTTGACGCATCTATCCAAGAAATCTCAAAAAAATTGATGCCGTTTCAGAACGTCAGCAGGTCACTGACACATATGTGTCGAACGTCAAAACAAGGCTTGATAACGTCGAAACGACGCTCACGGACATGGAAAATTCGAATTCTACACATGAAGCTCACAATGTAGAAGCCAAAGTCCTCGAACGTCAACAGAAAGCCAAAATTCTTTTTTTTTTTTTTTGGAATTCCAGAATCCCTAGCTAACACTGCTGAATCCAGAATCATGGAGGATAAGTCAAATCTACAAGATATATTTGACAAAGCCGAGATGTCATTAGATGGATTCAAAATATACAGGGTAGGTAAAAAATATGACGGTGAATGTCGGCCAATCAAAGTTGTCTTTAATGACGCTACTTCGTCCACGAAACTTTTGCGCTCGAAATCAAAAAGAGGGCCCTTATACCTTCCATGCCGACCAGACTTTATTTGAGGGCATTGGACAAACCGACTCTGGAATTTTTGTGTTCCCTCTATGGTTACGCCAATGTATTTCCACAGCAGATCATGTATCTGCGTGGGTGATAGCAGATAAATTTCAATTTCCCACCAGGAATTTGATGATTATGCACCACTATGGCATTCATGAAACAATCGCGGGCGAGATATCAAATTCTAAAACTCCAAACTTTAGGTCTATAAAGAAGGATTTAGCGATTGATAACGCACAAAGCCGCAGTTTGAGGCCAACGTTCAACGACACCATCCGGCTAGAGCGTCCAACAATACGAGACAACTGACAACATGGCCGCGCGAAAGATTACATTTCACGCGAGGAATTTGATGATTATGCACAACTTCGGCATTTATGAAACATTCGCGGGCGAGGTATCAAATTCTAAAACTCCCAACTATGAGTCCATGAAAAAGAATTTCGCGATTGATAACGCTCGAAGCCGTAGTTTGGGGCCAAAGTTCAACAACACTATCCGAAAATAAGGAAAGTTTGACATTTAGAGCGTCAGACATTCACTGCAGCGCCATGAACGACATGTTACCAAACGGAAATTTTTATAACTCGCAAAAGAGACGATGATACATGAAACTATTGCTGGTAAAGTAGTTTTCGCAATGGATAAATAGTAAAGACAATATATAATTGAATTATTTCTGCATAACCAAATATTGCAATTGTTTTTCCAGATAATTTTTTACAATTTTTCATATCTTATAACAAAAAAGAATAAATTTATAGTTTCTAGTAAATGGAAACCTCCCAAAATTTAGAACTTTAGAAAATATATATAATATAAATTCGCTTTTCCACTTGATCTTCCTCAAGTTAAAAAGAAAAAATATTTACAACTTATCAGCCTATAAATAAATAAATTCAGTGGGTACTTTATAAATTTTTTCAAACTTCAATATAAATAAACATGCCATTCGGCTAAGTTTAGAATTTCTTTGCACATTTATTCATAATTTTTGAAAAAATATTTCTGAAAATGGCTGATTTACAAATAAATTAGTTGTCGTAATAAATAAATGGGATAAATAATTTGTTTCTCGATAAATGAATTTTTTGCAATTATTCATATAAATAAATTCATAATAAAATTTGGTCAGGCTAACAATTCTGTTGCAAATTTATTTATAATTGTGGAAAAAATATTTCTAAGTTTTCAAAATTCGTAGTATATATATTTTCCTAGAAGTGGAATCAACCTACAAATACGGCACTGATATGCGGCACGTGCCAGAGATTATCGTTAGAGGTCTTTTGCTGTCGTCACCATCGATAAAAAAAATGAAAACACAAGAACTTTATGATTTATCGCAAACGGAAACCAAGAAAACTTAGAAATATTTTTTCCCAAATTATAAATAAATTTGCAAAAAAATTGTACACCTGACCAAATTTTATTGTAAATTTATTTATATGGATAATTGAAAAAAGAGTTTAATTTGCTTATTTATAAACTTATAAGTTGCAAATCAGCTTTTGCTAATCTGATGGAAACAAATTATTATGAAGTCAGCAAAGTGAAGTCTCCTACTGAATTTATTTATTTATAGGTTGATAATCATTGCTGAATATGTCACTTTGTGTTACGTTTCTTAAGACAATTAAACAATTTTTTATAACACATGTATGGTTACAGGCCTTTTCTATGCCTATGGAGCGGGGCTCAAGCTCTACTTTCTACTCCCTAGCGAGTAAAAACTACTGTTTACTCCCTAGGGAGTATGAAGTGACGTCAGAGATAAACAATGAAAATTAAATATCAATAAGCTTTCATCCTACGATAATTATACCACTCACCGTAAAAACTTTGAGAAAATTTTGGTTTCAAGTAATAGAATTTACGTTAATTTATGGAAAGTTATCATGCATAACTCGAAAAATAACCGTAATTACCTGAAATTTCCGGAAGTTTATGGAAATTTTTAATTCAATTTTGGATTACTCATCCTAGGTCACCATAAATCACCTGTGAATTTACTATGAATGCCCGAAAATTTTCATGAATTTGCAAAAAAATTTGGAAAAATTTGGAAAAAATCCAGAAATGTATTTTGATATAT
>WSXT02028224.1:0-28639 GCA_011762715.2 Neuroterus valhalla | reverse complement strand
GGTCCGTACAACACCAACACCGCTCGCAAACACCGCTTCGGTGTGATGGATAAAGAAAGCGCGATGCGCATGCGCGTGGCTCAAATTTCTATGTTTGCATTTATCCCTGTCGCCCCATGTGGCTGCTTGCACGATCCCTGTGAAGTTCTACCCCCACTATTGAAAGTTAGAAAACATTTTCAGAGTTCTGTATACAATAAGGATAGTTCTAGAGTTCCTGATGCTTTTCGGGAATAGGTCTGCTCAATTTCATGAAAAATACACTTTGAAAAGAACAGCCAGCCCCCCCCCCCCCCTATTTTCAGAATTTTTCTCTTTTTTACCCAATCTTCCAATTGCTCAAGCGTTTTGGAGTTCTTAAAAAACACAATTTCAAAAAACTCAAAAATCTGAAAGTTAGAACACTTACAAATTAATAAATAGTGGCGAATTTTCAAATATTGAAATTTTTGACAGCTCCAAGAGTTCTGATTAGAGTTCTGGTTTCTCCAAGGAGAGTTCTACAAAAAATAGTCATGGCACTTTTCAATAGAATGAAAATTGAAAGAACTACAGCACTTTGAAAATGAACAAAAATTTTGAGTTATGAAATTCTGACAGTTCCAAGAGTTCTGATCAGAGTTTTGGTTTCTTCACACAGAGTTCTACATAACATGATTTCGCACCTTCCAATAGAATGAACGAAAATTTTCAAACTGCTGTAGTTCTTCCAATTTTTATTCTATTGAAAACTGCTATAACCATTTTTTAAAAAACTTTTTCGGAGAAATCAGAACTCTAATCAGAATTCTTGAAACTGTCAAAATTTGAAAACTCCAAATTTTTGTTCATTTTCAAAGTACTGTAGTTCATCCAATTTTCATTCTATTGAAAAAAGCCATAACCGTTTTTTGTTGAAATCTCCTTTTAGAAACCAGAACTCAAATCAGAACTCTACGAACTATCAGAATTTCAAAACTCAAAATTCTTTCTTCATTTTCAAAGTGCTGTAGTTTTTCCAAATTTCATTCTAATAAAAAATTCCATACAGATTTTTTGTAGAACTCTCTTCGGAGAAACCAGAACTATAATCAGAATTCATGGATCTGACAGAATTTCGAAACTGAAAAATTTTGTTCATTTTCAAAGTGCTGTAGTTCTTCCAATTTTTATTCCATTGGAAAAAGTCATAACTATTTTTTGTAGAACTCCCTCGGAGAAACCAGAACTCTAATCATAATTCTTGAAACTATCAAAATTAGAAAACTAAAAATTTTTGTTCATTTTGAAAGTGCTTCAGTTCTTCCAATTTTTATTTTAATTAAAAATGCCATTACCATTTTTTGTAGAATTCTCCTGGAAGAAACCAGAACTCTAATCAGAACTCTTAGAACTGTTAGAATTTCAAAACTCAAGATTTTTTGTTCATTTCCAAAGTTCTGTAGTGTTTCCAAATTTCATTATAATAAAAAATGCCATAGCGATTTTTTGTAGAACTCTCTTCGGAGAAACCAGAACTATAATCAGAATTCATGGATCTGTCAGAATTTCAAAACTGTAAAATTTTGTCTATCTTCAAAGTGCTGTAGTTCTTCCAATTTTCATTCTATTGTAAAAAGTCATAACTATTTGTTGTAAAACTTCCTCGAAGAAACCAGAACTATCTTTCAGAATTCTTGGAACAATCAAAATTAGAAAACTAAAAATTTTTGTTCATTTCCAAATTGCTGTAGTTCCTTCAATTTCCATTCTAATAAAAAGTGCCACAACCTTTTTTTGTAGAACTCTCCTTTGAGAAACCAGAACCTCAATCAGAACTCTACGAATTGTCAGAATTTCAAAACACAGAATTTTTTGTTCATTTTCAAAGTGCTGTAGTTTTTCCAAATTTCATTCTAGTAAAAAATGCCATTGCGATTTTTCGTAGAACTCTCCTGTGAAAAACCAGAACTATAATCAGAATTCATGGATCTGTCAGAATTTCAAAACTGCAAAATTTCGTTTATTCTCAAAGTGCTGTAGTTCTTCCAATTTTCATTCTATTGAAAAAGTCATAACTACTTGTTGTAAAACTCCCTTGGAGAAACCAGAACCCTACTCAGAATCCTTGGAACTATCAAAATTAGAAAACTAAAAATTTTTGTTCACATTCAAAGTGCTCCATTTCTTCCAATGTTCATTCCATTAAAAAGTGCCATAACCATTTCCTTAGAATTCTCCTTCGAGAAACCAGAACTCTAATTAGAACTCTTGGAACTCTCAGAACTTCAAAACTAAAAATTTTTGGTTCATTTTTAAAGTGCTGTAGTTCTTCTATTTTTGATTCATATAATATAATGTAACACATAATATGATTTGTAATATTTAGGGCTGAAATTACAAACGCTGAATGTAAAACAGTTTTTGAATAACAATTTTTTCCGACAAAAGTTCAACAATAAACATGGAATTGAAATTTTATATTTGAAGCAAATTCATTTTTTAATGAAATGAAATTTATCTCATGAGAAAAAATAAAAATCCTAGAGAGAATGTGAAATTATTCATTAAATATTTATACAAAAGTTATATATTTATTTCATTTATAAGTCACTAAAATTCAAAATGATCATAGATGTATATACTCAACGAGAGGATAAGTATATTTACACTTTGAAATATAAAACCTACCTTGTAAAAAATATGATCTTGAATTTCTGTTTTACAAAATTGTTGATAAATATTTTAGTGTCAAAAATGTAGATCATGTTTTCCAAAACAATATATATTTTTGAAATCTCAATTCAATTATAAGTTGAATAATGAAGATAATCTTGAATTTGAATTTGAACTTTTAGTTATTTACGATAATAATTATTTCGAAGATAATTTTGTTGGATATTTGTTTTTCGTACTGGATACTCGTATCATCTATCCATTTATTAAAACTGGCAATCCGAAACACCAAATAAAATCATTTTGATTTTGAATTTCCCTTTTTTGTTTGACTGTAGTTGATAGTCAGAGGGTTAGATTAGCGACACTTGTTCGGTGTGATTAAATGATCGCAGTCGCACTGGCATGGTGTGCAATCACACCGAACACCAATATGTCGCACTGGTCTGGTGCGATATCAACACCGACTGCTGTGTGACACCAGAAAACAACACCAGTGTGGTGTTGCGGCACACGCCGATTTTTTACAGTGTACCCTGAATCCGGGCACCTTCACCGAGTCAGGTTTCCGTGCATTCGTTGTTTCCAACGTTTTGACTACGTACGTCTCAGGTGCCAAGCTGATGCTGTTCATAGTGGAAGACGCAGGCCTTTTTGCATGGCAAAGTAGGCCTCAACCTCTATGCCACCCGATAGCCTCCCTACCCGGGCTAGGTGCGTACTACATGGTAGAACAGAAGACGAGGCCCTCTTCGCAAAGTGAGCTTCAACTACTGTGCGATCGAACAGTCTTACCATCCAGACAAGAGCCTCCTCCTGAGGCAGACAGTTCGACTCCAAAAGTCTGCGTATTGTCCTGGCATGCCTTGCCAGTTGATGTGTGTGGTTATCATTCAAAAAAGGCCAGCAACCACCAAGAGATAGTCCCTAGAAAATGGAACCTCTTCGCGAGGAATTCACCAACTTTCTTCAAAGTCTGCTCGGGGTCGACTAGTGACTACCAAGCATACTCCTCCTGAAATAGAGCCTCTTACTTGGGAGGGTAATAACCTCTTCTTAGAGGACCTACAGCTTAAGGCGGGTTCCAAACCACTAAAGCCTCAGTGGCAGTACATGGATACAATCCAGTTCGTACCGACAAAGGGATCGAACCCGAGGCCTCCTGCTCGGAACCTGACGCGCCATCACATTAGCCGACAAGGCTCTTTTCTTAGTCTTGTTTACTTCAAACATTGCTCATTTGAAATTTAACTTGACGGTTAAGAATACACTTATTCGCAGAAAATCTATTTGTTACGAATGTTTGAGTTCGTTTGAAGTTTAATTGTTTGTAAAAATGTCTTATTGGTAACTCGAGGATCCGACTGTTTCGTTCAGAATGAATTTCCTCGTTTGCTTTGTCGTGCAAGAAAGTATCTTATTCTATCAAGTTTTTCTCAAAGTCACAATGTTACTGCAAGATCGAGGAATCATTTGTTTTGTTTCAAATTTTAAGGATTGCCTTGAAAATTCGTCTCTTTCGTTCAAATTTAACTGTCTTTGATTTGGAAAAAGCATCAACTCTTGGTTCAAATATGAAATATTCTATTCTTTGTTGAAGTCTAATCTTATCCGATTTGACATTAATAATTTCAGTTAGAAATCCAACCATCTTGATGAATATATGATTAGTTATAGATGAATCTAACTATTTTCTCAAAACTCAATCTTATAATTCGTTGAAAATTTAGGGATAATTTTGACAATGGTCTTTGAGGCATAGAACTCGTCTTCAGAAAGAATTGAAATTGCAGCTGCCTCAAGGATTTTTTTTAGTTTAGGGTTTTACTATTACTGTTAGGAAATAAGAGTATTTAAATGGGATTTCACCTGTGTACATTCTGAATAGAACTTTTTCTTTAGAAAGCCATCTTCTTCCTCCGATTTATATTTTTTGTTTTGCAGCCAATTTCTGTCGAAAAAAAGGCAATTTCAAAACTATTTAACAAGTAACAGAGCCAAGTTCTTTATTTCTTACGAAGGATGATCAAGTTTGAATTCTAGTCTTCCATTTCGAAAAAGAAAACTATTTTGTTCCTTCAGATGGAACGTGATATATTTCTTATACAAGCGAGAAATATACCCACGTCACGCAGAGATCAAACAAATCCCCTCCTTACTATCAGAATTTTATCAGTTGGATCTAGTTCTAAATGAATTCATTTACGATGTAACGGCGATATCAGTTTTTTGCGCAAAGATTTATTGCTTTAACTCTATTTTTACGCCTGATTTAAAAAAATCATTCTCGTCAAGAATGAGCTCACGGCTAGTATATATACTGTTGAGAAATGATGAGGAACTCATTGGTCATAGTACGGGAAATTATCTGGAAGTCAGTTCTCCGCATCCAGAAAAATGAAGGTTTTTGTTTGCACTATGCTCTTTACTTCGATGATGCTGAATACTGTTGGTAAGTCGAAAATCTAGAGCTATCTTTCAATCAGGTGCCGTCTAATTTAAATCAATTCCCCCTCATTTTCCGATCAAGGTTTCCTACCGTAAAGACGCTTTTTCAAGGTGCTTCGTTTCATTTGAGATAAGCCGATTAATTTTCTTCGATGAATGAGCACTCTGATATCTGATTTCATTCCGGATACAAGGAATTGATCTGGAAAGGTTCAGAAATGTCTTAGATTTCATCGCGTGTTTCAGGCGAACATAAACATCCTGTTTCAATTTTGAATCTTAATTTTCTAATTTGAGATTTTTGCTTAAGACGTGACATTTTTAGTAAACAGAGATTTTATTTGAATTGTTGAGCAGAATTAACATACAAGAGGATGCCTTGACTTTATTGGGGGTAAGACCTAATAAAAACAATAAGCAGCAGAAGTATTCTGACCCGTTCCTGTTTTCAAACGACACTATCGTCTTGTGCAACATTGCTCCAATACAGGTCGCTGACTGATCTTCGTAGCAAACACCTTGTGTGAAGAGTTTCGCAAGGCCATCAAAATTATTCACTGTGGATTGTATCAATGATACAAGCTCTTGTGTTTCTACGGCTCTTTCCCCCATACGTTGACTCACCACTCTTCTGATTTCTCCAATATTGACTTTGCCACAAAGGAGGGAGGTCATTGTTTTTAGGGTTGTTTGAGAGGTCGCTTTTCTCTCTCTTTCCTTAGTTGATTGTGTGTACTTGGTTTTTCTAGCGGATTTCCTATGTTTGTTCAATTCACGTAGTGAACTGGATATTTGGATTCATTCGTTTGATGAAATCAGAAAACTTGTGTAGTTCATCCAGTCCATATCTCCAGATTCTAAAAGTATCAGCAACGTAATGGTACCATAATTCCGACGTGAGTGTAGATTAGTAGAAGAATTTTTTCCAGATATTTCATAAAAATGCTAGCCAATACAGGTTAAATTGAGGATCTTATTGCTGCTTTCCAAGTTTGTTCGTAGAATCCTCTATCGAAAGAGAACTAAGTATTGATTATAGATTTAATGCTTTCACGATGATTCATTATGATGAAATAAGGTATTTCGGGTTTCGATCGTGTACAAAACTACAAAAAATTTGTCGACGTTTCGCGAACGTTGCAGCTCGCATCTTTAGGGCTGGCCTAAAACTGAGGTTTTCAGGTTGTGGTGTTCGTATATATCGATTCTTATAGATCGATCGAAACCCGAAATACCTTATTCCATCATAACTAAGTATTGTTGAGACAGTGTTCTATCAGAGGTATAAGAACAGGGGGAGGGTTGCGAAGGATTTGATGATTTCGGATGTATCAGGGATTGGTTAGTCCGTAACGGAATGTACTGCTTCGAAAGTTGCAAGGTTGTCCTTGGATTGAATGTGAACCTGTTGTGTCTATTTGAAGAAGTTAGAACAATCTCGAACGTGAGTCTTGGAATTTCTTGTGAAAGGATTCAGTTCTCTGATTAGGAAGCTTGCTAGGTTGTAAGTTGGTGGGTTCATCGCGCTAACGATCGATATGAGTGGAACGTTGTTTTTCTGGATTATTGGGGTTCCGTAAAGTCTTGGAGAAATTATATTAGTAGGTATCGATTTGGATATTGTTCCCTTGTTAGGTTCAGAGGCGTTTATCATCCTCAAATCCTTTACAAACCTATATTCAGTTCACTATCGAAATTGAAACGAAAGTAAAATTGCGTACCTTGGACGTTCAAGTTTACGAAATATCTGATAAAACATTAAGATATGAAGTTAAGAGGAAACTCGCTCATGCAAACAAATATCTCCATGCCTCCTCCTACCACCATCCATCTTAAAAGCAGTCAGTCATGAACCCTATTATTTACAGATCTCTGTCTCCATAACAAATAAAGATAACTCATAAAAGTGATTACAAATTTTTTTTAACAAACACAAATATAAAACGATGACACAAGCAGAAAAAATGATAGAGCAATCAGGAAATACACTAGAAAAAACAAGTCAATACAACCATCTAAAGGGAGAGAGAAAGAGGAAAGCGACCACTCTCCTACTTTACATCCAAGGCATCATGAAACAAATACAGAGAATCGTCAATAAACACAACCTTCAAATTATTTTTTACTGTATGTGACGTGCACTCATTAATAAATCAATTTAGAAGAATTTTTCCACGCTCTTCTTGAAGGAAAAACCTAAGCCTAAGCTGGCCGACGAATGATAACGAACTTGGAGCGGTTCTATGGTTCTTCCTTTCGTGGAGAGCGTTGGGCCAGCGACTGGTTCCTATGAGTCTTAGATGCCTTTCCAGAGGAGACCTCTTATGACGCTTCATTGCTTGTCGGTTCGATGAATGGCTTGATTTTGACTTCTCGAGGGTGTGTTTCGGAAAAAGCGAGATCTTTCTCTGTTTGCGGGATCCTTTTGATGATGGATCAGACCAGCATTGTCCAATTTTCCTCTCAGGTGCTACTTTACAGGCTCACCTCCCCTCAAGTCCTCAGGAACCAGGGTAATTTGCACATCCTTTAAGCTTCGGGGTAAAAAAACTTCGGCCCAGAGCGCAGCAGGAGCGTTATGTTTTTCCCGCCCAGTTTCGTATTCCCCAGTACGATGGGGCCTACTCCTAATTCTGTCAATGCCTTCTCCATCGATATGTCCACGCAACTGGTCGAGCCTGAAACTGGCTTCGGCAAATCAGGGTACTCCGGAGCGAGATCTCCCTGGAAGAGATCTTGCCTAAACAGCTGTTTTTAAGTACAGGTTCTGGTTCAAGGCTGGGAATCGTGGACCTTTTTTGGGTTTCTTCCTTTGCTGCTTGAGTCGTTATGGAATTATTTTTTTATCTATGGCAAAATACAAATTGAGCTTCAGTCCCCCTCTACGAACAAGGCTGGATACGTTAGATCATTAGTTCTCGATCGTTGGGACCCTCAAAAGCTCCTTCAGCTGCGAAAGCCTAGTTTTGAATGAAACACAATGAATTCCCATTCAAAGTGATTGATTCTTCATAAAAGACGAAATCGCAATAATAAATGTAACAAATAATACTTTTAGTCGACAGGATTCTAATTTATCAATTTATTAGTTAAGTGTGTACTGTGCAGGAAAAAAATTCCATGTAACAGTTGATGTGTCACGCCAAACACACATTTGGATCTTCAAGTGGAAGGAATTCAGTTTATAATCTTTACATCCGTAATATTTCTTTATGGAAATGAAATTGAAATCACACACATGATAAATGTAAAGTTAAAAAAGAACAAACATTCTAGCCATGTTTTTAATATTTCGATCCAGGGAGACGAATTTTCACACAATCTGAATTAATTGCTGGCATGCCAAGAGTTACATAAGAAATTGCTTAAAAATAAATCACCTTATTTCTCCTTACAGAATCAGTAGATCCGTATATTATAGAAAAGCGACATGGAAAAGATTATGGTTTGAATTGCAATGGGATAGTTTATCCTGCAGGAACCTACGAATTTCCACCAGGTAATTTGAAAATTTATATACAATCCGAACTAATTTTCCTAATTTCCAAACACATCAAATGATATAATTCTTCTTACATGATAAAATCATGGAACAGGTTCTAATATACCACAGTGGATTTCATCGCCAGTCCGGCCTGATAGTACTGATAGACTTTCCCGTGGTGGGGAAAGAATTGCAAAACCCGTAGCAGACAAGTGGATGCGAATAGATAAATATGGCCGACCTGGTAATTTACAAACCTAAACAAAAGCCTAATGAAACGTGTGCAGTTGAACCACAATTTAACTTGCACATTGTATTGTTTCTCTCACTAGCACTGTCTCACGTAACAGGATTTCCCTAATAGTCACACGGGTTTTCCGTTAAACTTCCTATAGTTCTCTTCTTCATTTCTCCTGATCCAGATGCTCATAATCTTGGTCTTACTCACATTCACCGGTATATCTTTCTCCTCCACATACTCTTCTAATCCTTTCAACATCAAGTTCAGCTCCCTTTCTTATCCTGTTAATAGTAAAACATCACCCGCATATGATGAAGAGTGAAGCTTACTGCTACATCATATCGTGCATCCTTGTCCTTCTCCCTTTAGCTTTTATTTGCAATCTGCCAACATTATACTGAACATTAACAGACTGAACGAGCAACCATGCGAAAGTCCTCTGTCCAAAATTCATCCCCTTTCTATTTCTTATCTTCACTTTAAACCTTGTCTCCAAACATATTCATTTTATCTTACAATTCATCTTCTCATCTACTCCTCTTCCTTCTATAGCTTGCCACAATACCCTTCTGTTGACTCAATCGAACGCTGCTCTAAAATCTACAAACGAAGCTACTAGGGGCTACTACACGAAATAGTTTAGAATGTTAAGTTCAACTCCAACGTCAGAACCTCTTCTGTTGTAGGGATTTTCGAATTCATTTTGATTTAAGATGCGAGAGAAATTTATTCACCCAAGTCTCTACGAGTTTCGAAAAACACATTTGGTTTACAATACTTGCACATTAAGCTTCATTTTCCTTGTTTTCCGCATTCTTCGACGGGAAATTTGATTTTTTTTGTAGTAAAGTTGTTGATTCTATTTCGTATAGCAGCCAAGAAGTTTCATTTTCGATTCTTCAAAAATCCATTTCGTTGGATAAATTCAGAATTGTGGTCCGAAAATGGCTAGTCAACAAACTTGTTCTGTCTCAAAAACCCTTAACAAATGAGCCAAAGAATTGGCATTACACTGAGTGAATGAGCTGGAGGTGGAAGATCATTATCATTTTATAAGATAACTAATCAATTACTAATGCAACACAAATTTTCATTCTTTCAGTTCGCTATGAAGGTAACGATCTTGAAGTCACTCCTATAAATGAGGATAAACTGGAAGATACGGACAACGTTTATTTCGCAATATTTGAAGGGGGTGCATTTCGTCTGCTTAAATTAGATTATCGGGAACGTGCGCTATCTTAGTGAAGAGAGAAGAAGCTGTCTGGAGAGTGATACTTAATAAGAATTTTGGGAACATGCGCTATCCTTATGAAGAAAGAAGAAGGTGTCATGAGAGTGATGTATTTTTTCTTACATGATATCCAGCATTTCTTTGTACTTATTTGAAAATGGATTTATTTATGTGAGATGTATGTGCATAATTCAAATGAAAACATTGTTTCCATACAGAAAACCTGTTCCTAATGTTTTTTTATCGACACAACTTGTTCCTCGAACAGAAAGATACCACGGTCTACAGTTGTTGAATGAAAACCTGTATTTATCTAGAGAGGATATGTATATGTGGAAAAAAGCATCAGTAGAAGCTGCCATATGCTGACTGTTTTAAATAATACATATCAAGTGATGCCAAAGAAAATAATAAGAATAATTTTTTATAAAGTTGCCAACAACGAAAAATGTACAAGAGAATATAGTATGAACAATAACAACTTAAAGGGCGAGACACAGCCACAGCTGCTTTACAATATGCTCAATATGACCGACGATCTCCTAGTTTTTCGTGTAAACATTATTGGCACTTGTTGATTAAGCGGTGTTTGCAGTTCTCATGTGGAAGATCTTTGTGTTCGTCGTGTCAACATTCTCTGTATTTATTATGCAAAAGATCTTCGCTTTTGTTATGCAGATAGTCTTTACTTTTAGCAAGTGAACGGTCTAAGCTTTTGTTGCAGAAACGGTCTTAGATTTCGTCCTATGAACATTCTTTACGTTTGTTGCGCAAACGATCTATGTATTTATTGTATTAATAATCTTTGCGTTCCACCTATGAACGATCCCAGCGTTTGTCGTGTTATGGATATTTGCATTCAGAGCTACGCAAACGTTCGTTGCGCTCGCCGTCGATACAAGGCTGAGATCGTCATGATGCCTAACTTCACGCGAATATCCCTGATGTCGAACTGCTGTACCATCTGGAGGGTACAAATCCAAAGCTCATAACTTGAAATGCTCAATTCACTGTGGAAAATTCTTCTAAGTTATTCAATTTCTCAAACTTTGTTGATCTTGAAAATTCCTAAATTGAACCCGTTTGAGCGAAAAGGAAATATCTGCAGTGTAGAAAGATTTTAAAATAACTCTTAAAAGGGTCCTTTTGTAGGGTCAGGATCGTTAAATGAGGAAAAGGGGTAAAATGATAGGAGGAGTCATCAAAATGCTCTTTACGGCCTTCATTGAACACTTGTGAAGAGCCTCGTTCGGGCAAACGTGCCTTCTGCTGCTACAGGAAGGAGCTGGCGGCTTTCCTTTCAAACTGCCGATACCGGTCACGCTGGGCCCAGAATGCTGTCACTAAAGGATCTCTTCGGTAATCCTCAAGTCCTATAATGGCTTCCAGCTTGAGGAATCCGATCCGTCAGGGACGTCTTGCGGATTCCAGAGGATGACCTCGTCCAAATCCAACGTCAATACTGTGACGTGGTTCTGGAAAGACGCCACAGGAATCAAAGTCTTCCTGGCTTCTGAAATCTTAGCCTGCTTCCGGCGGTAAAAATCCAAGGCGTTCCGTGGAGAGGTCCTCCCGTGCAACAATGGAGGTGAGTACTGGCTGAGTGGAGATTTCCGGTTCGTCGAGGTTGGCACCTTCCGGTGTCCTTGTAAGATGGTGGACGGCTTCATCTCCTGGCGAGGTTTCTTTGATTGGCTTAAGTCGGGTTAAGGCCCCGTTAGCCTTATTGCGGAAGGCTTGGATTTTTTAGGACCAGGTGAGACGTTTATCGAAAATGACACCCATATACTTTGCGTAGAAACTCCAGTTAATCGGGAGAGAGTCAACAAAATATTTAAGAGGGTTGCGCTGGCCACGCGAGAAAAAGACGGTTCCAAATTTGGATTTGTTTATTTGGAATCTTCATGCGTGGTACCATTCTAGGACGATTGGTATGAATCTATTCAATCGAAAAAAGCGATGACTGAAGCCCTTCGATGAATCAAGGAAACCAACATCATTAGCATATTGAGCCGTGAGAATTTTTTCATCAACTGCTATATCGTAGAAAAACACCTTGAAAAGAATCGGGGAGAGTTTGGAACCCTCAGGGACACCAGAGATGATAAGTTGGGTGTCCGAAAAGGACTTTCCGACGCGAGCTCTAAAGTTACTGTTTGAGAGGAAGGATATGATTAGAGCAATGAGATAATGAGAAAAATTTAACTTGATACGTTTATACATAAAAACGTCATGCCAGACTCTATCGAAAACTTGCTTACAATTCAGAAGCATGGATGTGTGCCTGCCTTTGTTAAGGTTATCAGCAATGTTCTTGGAAACACGAAAAAGCTGATGAGATGTTTCATGGCATTTGCAAAACCTATGCTGGAAGTGAGGAAGAAAGTTTTTCTGCGAAACAAAATCATCAAAACGAGAAAGAATAATTTTTTCGGCTTGTAAGTTGAGAGTACAGAGAAGACTAATCGATCGGAGGCTAGATGTTGAGCTGAGAGAATAGCCTGCTTTTGGGAGGAAAATTACAATAGCTTCTTTCCACGCTTAGGAAAGTATCGTAATTGCATCATTGCGCTCACAATATTGCAGATAGCCACGATGTGCATGCGAGGGAGTGTTTTCAAAACATTATTGCTGATGAAGTCATTGCCGGGAGCTTTTCGATTTCTTAAGGCGCGGATTGTATCGGAGACTTCTTCGGGAGAGGTGGGAATATAACCCTCATCGAGAGAGAATGATTGACAATCTTTGGCCAGAGGAGGAAGGCAAGATTTCCTATTACGGAGAGATCTGATGTCAGATGAAAATTTGGATTTGTGAACAGAAGCGTAGTTGGTTGATGTAGCGATTTGGACAGAGTTTTGGATTTCATTCTTCAGGGTTTCAACAGCTGCATTTAAATCTGCAGTAGATTGAATGTGGCGGCTTCTGAGAGTGGACGATTCAAGAATTTATTTGAGATGGACATAATCAATTTTGATTCTGTGGGAGGTGAGAGATTAGGAGAGCCCAACAACACTAGGGATACTGGGTTATGTTCAGAACTGAGTTCTAAAAAAGATCGGAGGTCCCAGTCAAAGACTCGTTCTTTGTAAGGAAGATGTCGAGAATGTCAGATTGATGAATAGGAAAGCTAGGGAATTGGGTGGGTCCTAAGTGAGCCTCAATGGTTTGACTATGGCTCTTTTATGCTCAGACTACTTTTCGCCTCGGCCTGGTGAGAAGATCGCGTACTATTGGTTCTTGACGAGATAAAAAGGGAAGATTGCTTCCTGCGGTTTTCCGCGGTTCTCACACTTTCCAGTATCGTTGGATGCATGAACCAATAAAATCATTTGGAGCTTTTCATCCGGGCCCACTGCCTGCTTGTACCGCTCCTCTATTTCTCAACGTTATAAGAAATGCTTTGAAAACTGAACAATTGCTGATAATATATAAAAAAACTTCGTCAAAGAGAAAAGAATGATAGTACCTAAATAAAGTTCAGCTGTTGAGTGAAAGACAAATATACAGAAAGATATAATAGATTTTGGAATTCAAATCGATTAGCAAGAAAAATTTACTTTGCTGAATTATACGGTAGAATACATTAATTTCAGGAAATTTTATTTATTCGGTCGATAAGCATGAACGCATATGGATGAGAAGAATCGTGATACATAATTGAATGTACTACAATTTTTAATCCATAATTCAGGGCGTATTTACATTTGTTCATTTTTGTTTCGACTGGTTTAAAAAATACGGCTTTAAATTGGATAAAGTTGATCAGACCCTCAAACTGTTAGGGAGTAATAGCATTTGAAGAATTTCGGGAGTTAATTTTATAGTAGGATACAGAGAAAATGAGCCCTGCAAAGGTCGACGTAGCAGCAGAGGGAAGGATAGGCGAAAAAGATTCGATTTTGAGTTTCTAGGGACGAAATATTAGAGGTTCCTCCCGTCTGTCGCCCATCAAGGCCATCGGCGTGTATCACTCTGGATATTAGAGAAAACACACTAGCCTCCAGATGCAGTGACTATATTCAAGAATATTGAACACAAAAACTTAACTTGATGCACCCACAACATTTAAGTGTATTTTATATTCCGAGATTGAAGTGTGTCAAATATTTCTGGATCGGACGAAAATCCGAACCGACCCGAATCACAAGGAGTGATATCAACTGATTCCTCTTTGCTCATAATCCCTAAAATGAAGAAGAGCTGGTTCACTATAATATTATAGCATTAGGGGACTCAGAGAATCGGTTATGATTGTTTCTAATGTTTCAATACTTGCTGGACTTGCAGGTTTTTGAGGAAACAGTTGTGTTGTCAGTAACGTATTCTTTAAATCTGATGCAAGCGTTAGATGTTTGACTTCTATACTCTGCCTCCCGGAAGCAGCCTTAAGCAGCTTATCAATTTCGGCCCTCTGGCGAAGGCATGCCTTTTTGAGTCGTCCAGGGCTGCTATTGCTAATAGCTGATCCGAGATCCATGACCATCTTTCTCAGAAGACATCTTTTTTTGTGTTTCCTGTCTTATTTTCGGGGTCTCCCATTCAAGGATGTTAATGATTCTCAAAGATGTACGTTATCTTCTGCAATGGAGTTTTGTAAGGCACAATGTGGCAGTGTATGGTACAGTTTTGAATCCGTCCACAGCTATGTTGTCATCACGCGACAGCGAAGTACGTTGAAGGTAACATGAGTCACCTCTGAATTGTTTTCCAGAGCTACCGATTGTTGTCCGAGTCAAGAAACTTGAATATAATTTTCCATGTAGTACGTAAAATCGCAGATTGAGATTGAGTCTCCGTGATCCAAAAAACAAAATTACTGCGTGTTTGTAGATGTGCATTTGTCCTGTTAAGAAACTCAAGCATAGCGCAAGTTATTGCTATATTATGCCTGTTGAATCATCATGTCCATATGTCTGCTTTCATCGAGCCATTACGCCACAGCCATCAATAGTATGCTCGATGAATTCATAAGTATCTCCACATGATCAGCACCAAGCAACCTTCTCCTAACTTGGAACGTACTTGCGATAGTTTGTGCTGCTGTCAATCCTATCTCGCATTGTTTCTACGGATTATTCCGTGATGGGAAAGTTTGAAGGAAATGTCATCATGATCTTCGTAACAAGCGGTGTTGTAGAGCCGAAAACTGTGCTTGCGCATAAAAGAATTTGGCAACGTTACAACTTGCGATACACCTAATTTCTTAACATCTACGATACCCACACGTCGAATCATTTCAGAGTATTGTGTGATTGGTCATTACGACCAATGCCTAATCCCAAGGTCGATATTCGACTATTTGATGAGATCATTACAGCAAGTATAATCGGGAATTTTGTGGTGATGATAGTTAGGAATTTTTTTGGCTAAGTTCGGGAAACTCTTATAACCAACCTGGGTCTTGCAATAAAGGCAACCATTGGGCTATTTTCAACTGTCGTATCCTGGAAGTCCTTGAACTTAAGCATACCCAAATATTTGTATGACTCACGCACATCTATTTGTTCCATTTGATTCTCATCTCCTTCAGCAATGTTTGGTCCTCAATCCTCTTCTTATTATATGCCTCGTTTTGGATGATTGATTCCTGTTTCTCTTATTAACATCGCTAACTGAAAAAGTCGGTGATGCGTGAGCAGATCTTGACAACTTTGAAAACTCAAGGAAAATATTCATGTGAAATCATAGGAAACGCTTTCTTGTAGTGGATTTTTGAGAGATTTTTTCTCGTTCAACTGCTAGCGGTATGGTCACAGCATAAATGATGACAAGATCTTCACTGTCTCACGAGTTCTTGAAATCCCTTTCTCGTTCTTTGACAAGGATGATTTTCTCGTCACAATGAAAGTAAACCTTGTCTGACAAAGCAACTCTAAGTGACTTTAAAGTTGTAGAGATGCTGATCATTAAGATAAATTTTGAGGGTCGTATTTCTCTTGCAACATAAATTTTATTTCTCTGCGTGTATAAGCTTTCTGGTCCTATTTCTTTCCATCAATTCGATGCGCTCTTGACTCTGCTGAAATCTTTTCAACCTGATTTTCCATAGTAGATCCAGTTCCATTTCTTGTGCAGGGCTTGTATGACGGAAGGGGGGCAGATGAAGTCCGAGATACTCGGTTTCAAACTTTAAGATGTTAGAGGAAAACGCACGGCTTAATCCTTTTTTTAAATTACCCCACGCAATCCTGAATTCGATCCTCGCAAACCGGACGGAACCGAGGCAAGTTGAGTCAAATTTCTAATCATTTTATGACTTTATTTGCCACAAATTTTTATGAGGAGGAGAGAAAAGTTATATCTTCTTCATGCTTCTTTGCCTTGTTAGAAAATCCCCTGCGTCAACGATAAGATAACGGCATGTATATACGAGTAAAAAATAATCTAAAGCTCATTAGTGACAGCTCAAGGAATTCTCGGCAAAACAGCTATCTGTGTCGGCAAAATGGAGACTTTTGTATTTTCTCTGCTCTTCACTCCAATGATGTTGCTGAGTTCTGTTGGTAAGTAGAATATGTAAATTTATCCTTTTTTCATGAATGGTCACTATACTGTAACTCCCTTCCTTAGGAAGTGTGCAATAATGCTTCCAACTAATTCTCATCATTTTTATCATTTTATCTAGAATCGGAGGATAGAAAAAATTTTCCAATTATGCTTCTCATCACCTCATTCATATTTGTTATGAATGAGAAAGCGATTGAGAAACCCAACATGAATTCCAATAGACGGAATTTTTCCGAATTTCAGTCCTGTATTCGAAATTCTGAATATTGCCGAGATTTTGTGGACATTGCAGTTCACTCTTTCAGGACCGACTTGAAACTGAGGTTTCAGTATTTGTTATTTTGATGTATGCTTCCTATGATGCTTTTGATTAGACTAAGGCCCCTCCGTGGGGACTATTATATCTGTTCCACTATTGATGCTGTAAGGATGTTGTATGATTTCGATTGCTTCTCTATAAACTGTTGGAAGAATATTATTTGTGCTCGCGATCATGGTTGATCAAACGTTCAAACGTTGTCCCACCGCTCCCCCGGTTCCTCAAATATAGGCTCTGCTACAAGAGATAGACTGTTGTTATTGCGAATGCTGCTCATTTGTTGCGTGATTCATGAGATGTCATGTAAAATCATCGTATTTTTTCTCTTCCATCCTACATTAGGTTGTGTTGACCTAATTTTTTGGATGTATTTTCATATCGCCCATCAATTTGTTTAAGTCTGTGATTGTTCCTTATTAGGATTTGTTGACATTTTCATGATTTCTTCAGTGTGGTATCTTTTACTGTGGCGTAGATGCTTTGTAGGCAGAGAAAGTGATGAAAGATCATTCCGAGATGCGGAACGGTAGGTGAAATCCTTTGAATAGATTATATTTTATTCTGAACTTCGCAATAAGCAATGTACCCATGAGGATCTTTCTTACGTTGCGATTTAACTTGAATTGTTATTCCTCAATTGTTGAAAAAATGAGAAATGATGAACAACGTAATTATTTAAATACAGCATTCTTCATTCTGATTTTATGATCTTCAAAGGGTATTGCCCAGGAGAATTCATTATTCCCCTTGGTTTTCTGAAAGAACTGTCAGCTCTACAAAAGCTTTTTATGAGAGTTAAATAAACAGGAATCTATATAGGCTGGCTGCTAAAGTCGGAGACAAAAGTACGCGTCCCTCACTTTCATCATCCCTGCAGCTTCAACCAAAAACAGCATAGTATTCTAAAAAGCATTTGTGAAAGCTGAAAGCATTCGGAATGGAATGATATATGAAATGGTATTCTGCAAAATTTTTAACAATATTTGTAGGGTAAAACGTGCTGAAAAACAAGGTTTTGAGGAGAGGTCCTCGTAATTGTGGTTCCGTATTCTGTAATGTTGGAGTACCGAAAAACTATGGGAAAATTTATAAACAATTTCATTGTTTGAATAAGTATTTTCCCGCAGCCTTTTTAAAATCACCATGGGGTATTCCCATTCATTTTCTAGTGATGCTTTCGAGATTGTCATCGGATTGATACATTTGTAGAAAACATTGTCCAATTGTTTATTACCTATCAATTTGTTTCAATAATTACTTCTCCAATCTACTTCAGATATCTCCAAAAGATATCGCTGACACAAATTCATTAATACCCTCAGTTGTTTGATGCGACCAATACTTTTTTTTAAATCACTGTTCAAAGTTTCAAATCTATATCTATAGTTATCTTCAGTGTTATTGGAACTTCCACTGGATAGGATTAAAATTTTGAATAAAAACAGTTGAATCAGGTAAATCATACGATATTTAGAACAGAGTATTTGAATCCTCAACTAAAGCCGAATACTTTTAACAAAAAACGCTGGATATTCGGACAAAATGGTTCATTTCCCCAATTAGAAAAATAAATTCCCTTCCAAAAATTGTGAACCCAGAGCGAATGGTTATGTTTGCACTTAGAAAATTATCTTCCAGAAAGAAGAAACGATGAATCAGCAGAAACCATGCAATATTTTATATTTAAGTCAAGTCATTCTTTCGGAACAATAGTTCTTGAATCGTTGAAGAAATCGTTTAATAAGTAATCCTTTTATCTATTTTCACAGAATCGGTAGATCCTTTCAAAGTAGTACGAAATGGAGAAGAGTATGGTCTCAATGTGGGTGGAATAGTTTATCCTAAAGGAACCTATGTTCTTTGAGAAGATAACTTTATGAATGAATATACAATTAGGAACAAGTGTTAGAGGTGATTTTATTCTGCTCACATGGTCAGACCTAGAAGCAGGATGCAATAGGATACACTGAGTGGAAGAAGAATTCAGACCTTTTCATACTGATAGACTCGCCCGTGATGGAAGACCAATTGCCGTACTCGTGGGACACAAGTGGCTGATATTCGATGCGACTGGTCACGTTGGTAATTCAAAAACTAAAAAAAATAATCTTGAAGAAATACGTGAAGTTGATAATATCCTTACTGATTGCCGATCAGCCAAATAGACTTTGGGAAAATAGAATTCTGTTTGTTGTGGTTCATTAAAAATGAAACACATTAAAATTAGATTGCTACATTAGAGAGACATTTGATGCCAAATATATTTCGAAAAGTGCGTTCATCCTCAGCGGATCGCACAGACATTGAATAATCCATTAGCTCAGAGGTGTCCAACGCGTGAGCAGCGGCGTGAATAACTCACTCGTCAATCCCCTCTCTTACTACCTTCGATGCGTTCATGCGGTGATCGCGATGTGGAAAGGGGTCGCTCGGTGGCCGGGCTGTGTGTACAGTGCGCGAAAGTAGGGAGAGGCACGCAAACCTTGCGTTGGACACCCCTGAATTAGATGATTTCAAAGTTTTGTATCTGAACGCTCATGATAGTTCAAAAAACACAAATGTCTCCCGAAAAGCGTGAGATTTTTTATGATTTCTATCATTATAAGGGTGATTTGGAGATTTGTTATACAAAATCTCGTTTAGTTTGAGTGTCATGTTAAAACCTCTATTCTTGGAGAGATTTTTGCATTCGTTTTGATTTAAGATGCAAAAGAAATTAATTCACTGAAGACTCTACCAGCCTTAAACAACACATCCTTCTAGAATGCTCTTCCTCCAAAACCTCGGAAAACCGCGCGGGAGAATTAGCATTACTTTTGAACCTTACTTAGTGATAGGACTGAAGGTAGAAGATTATCCGTATTTCATGAGACAACTCATCAATTACTAATGCAACAAAAATTTTTATCATTTTAGACCGCGAAGAAGGCAAACCAGAGGAAATCGAGACTGAAAATGGTGATAAACTGGAAGATACTGATAATATTTATTTCGCAATATATGAAGGAGGTGCTTTTCACCCGTATAAAGTTGATTTTCGGCACAGCGCACCGGTTCTTTCAAGATCGGATGAGATGTTATGAGCGAAATGTATTTCCCTGTACATGATTTCCAGCATTTTTTTTTCTCATTTCAACATAGATTCATTGATCTAAGAAAGATGTGCATAATTTCAATAAAAACATTGTTTTTTTTTCTAAAAACTTGCTCCGATATTTTTCTTGGGACAACTTGTTCCGTTCCAGCGTTTATGTAAGAGAACCTGTTTGTATCTCAAGAGAATGTAAATGTTATAAAAAATTACAATCCTTCAAAAGTGCGAACAGTTTCCAATTGATGAAATTCGCTTTCCAAAATATAAATTCATGAAGCTTCAAAATTCCGGAAAAAATCTGATCTTTGGTCCAAACCTGTTGACTGGAATTTCGCAAATTTTACAAGGCGAGGGGTTATATAGGCCGCAGACCTATGCTGTTGACACCACAACGTCATTCTTCAAAATCCATAAATGAAAAAAAAAGTAATTTTGCTGGTATGTTTTCCGGATGTAAACTGCGTATTAGAAATATCTCTCAAAATGCAAGGAAGAACTGGTATGAAACAAATGTTAGCTAACAGGTTCAGAACACAGACCCTTGGATTGTCCTTTCTCGAAATGAGCCTAAAATTTCTGAGTTATACATCTTGTCGCTAGACTAATTCTGATGAGCTCTGCTTAAAGGATTGGCTGCCATCTGTTGACTTTTTTTAGTAATAAGTGAAAGTAATTTTGATGGGAAATGATCAACATAATGGACGTCCTCATTGCGTGTCGTGTGGACATCATTAGTGCTCGTTGTGTAAACGAAATCCTCGTTTTTTCGTGAAGACAATCTTTGCGTTTGTCGTGTTATAGACCAGAAAAATTTTCCGGTACCTATTTGTCACGACTGTGATTGTTAGACGATTTGCTTCCCTGAGAAATGATGGAATAACACTTAAAAGCAAACCAAATTTTGTGAAGGTCACAACTCGTTCGCATATAACCAATCATTCAAATTTTATTTTTTGATCTGAATGTTCTTTAATATTGGAGCCTTTGAATCAAGCTACTTAACTCTACCTCTAGATGCGGTGCTTAACCTTAAACTTGATGAAAGGTGGTGTTTAGGGTAGCGATCGTTTGAAAAAATACAAATTTCGGTGACGTTTTGTGGAGGTTGCAGTTTGGATTTTCGGGGCTGACCTGAAACTGAGGCTTCAGGTTACGCCATTCTCTTACATACTCCCTACGATTCCTGTAATTGGTAAAAGGCACCACTGCGAGGGCTGATCGAACCTGATTGGCCAATCAATCCTTCTGGGAAGTCAAATCATATTGGTATCAAATCCTTTGTTGGAAAAGCAACGTTTGTTTTTGCGATGACTGGCGCTCAGTCCTCAAATCTCATTTGTGATCGAATGATTCAATGTGTCCCTCGTGGGTTTACATTTTCCTCGCACCTCTCCACTATTCCTTTATACACCCTACAACTACCTCAGTATTACGTAACGGGGACCTACAGCTTGAATTGGGTAACGAACTGCCTAGAACACCAGCCCCAAGTATTAAGAGTGACCTCTTCCTCTATAGGTACCGGCACCACGACTGTTCGGAAACGAATACTCATAGTCTACAAAAAATGTACTCCGACGATCCTTTATAGGGACGGAGCTCAAAGTTCCCCAAGACTGTATCAATTGTAAGATACTTGACTTTTATACTCAGTTTCCGAAAGAAGCCATAGGCGACCGAACAATTACAGTTTTCCAGCAAAGGCGTGCCCTTCTGCAATGCTGAAGAATACAATGTCTTACACCTGGTTGAAATCCCGTAAACAGTGATATAGAGGGAAAACTGTGTTTTTCTTTTCTCACATGTTTTCTGATCTGACGTTCCAACATCGACTACGGACTAAAACAAGTGCCTTGTCAGTCAAGGATTCCAATTATTTACTTATAAAATTGTGATTTTCTGCAATAATGTTTCAGCAGACACCTAATGGAAGTCCATTGTATAGTTTTCAGTCTGTCTTCAGCGGTGTTGTCGTTGTGCACGGAGGAATGCGTTGAAGGTGACATGAGTCACCTCTGAATGCTCTTCCAGGGAGTACTAATTGTTATTCCATATAAATTATTTTCATCAGGTATTGAATCAAACCCTTCATTAAACATCTTCCAGTTCATGGCTGACTTCTACAAGATCTAGCTGTTCAGTGCATCTTGCCTACAAATTGCCTGGAGCTGATAGAACCTGATGATTAAGATATGCATGTTTCGCGTTACTTTGATATATTCCTACTTCATGCCCATGCATGAAATATATATAAATATATTTGTAGTATCAGGTGATGGAATTTATTTTTGAGATAAAATAGATGGATTTCCTTTTTGAGGATTCTCTCAGCCTGTTGGAATTCGGGCAAAGTATCATGAAGAAATGAAATTTTTCTGAAAATAGTGGATAAGCGTGAGTTTCTCCAGAACATGCTCGCGAAGATAATAGTAGAAATTTTGTGAAGTCATTATTGAGATTTTCGACTTATGGTCGCGTACGGTTAGTTGAGAATCTTCTTCAAAGGTCTGCGAAAGGAAATTAATGTTTTCATAAATCATAAAAAGGGAAACACACAGAATAAATAATATACCTTTTTTTCATGAACTACAATCTATATAATGCAGTTGGTCTTTTACACTGCAAACTATTTGTATACTTTGTTAGAATGAATACAACTTTTATCTTTTCTTTCAAGTTACAATATTGACACAGGCATATTGAGTCTTTCAGGCTAAATATTATTTATTTCATGCTGTTTTACATTTTACGATTAATCAAAATATCAATATCCTTTGACATACCTTTGAAGACGATCCTCAACTGAGTGTACGCGACGTATATGGTTTATTCTGAAGTGCTTTATTACGAATGTTCCCTCACCTACCCAAATTTTCCTTTTGGATATCCTTTACAAATTTCAATAGTATATTTCAGTATAAAAAATCTCAGTTTATATGAATTAATTTTGCGAATAAAATACATAATGTCAATGTTAATCGGACGATTCAGCATTAAATTACTCAGTCAAATCACTTAACCAATGAATCATTGTTGACTTTTCAAAAAAGTTCGTTAAATTTGCAACGTGATAATAAAATTACCATTCAATCATCAAGATTCTTCGTAGCAAAAAATGAATTTCTAAACCAACATGATAATATCAGACAAACAAAATTCTCAAAATCACGTGACATTTCTCAGAATACCATTGAATCCCGTAATAGCTAAAGGATTTCAAGTCATGAAATTTTGTGGAACTCAACGAATTAATTACTTCAGTAGAAAAGTCGAATTTTTCATTCACACAAATATCGGAACATACAAAGTTAATAACAACTTTTATTCACTTGTTTTGAAAACAAATTCTCAATTTCTCTACTAAAGTCGTGAGTTTCATAATCTTTTTGATTGCTTTGTCCCATTTTTTTACAATTTACGATGAAATTTAGTGTTCAGAATGCGATCAAGAATCGTATATGAACCCAGTCAGGAGAAAAAATGTTCATTAGTTACATTGAAATCGTTAGAAGCTTTTTTCTCACCCTTGGTACTTTTTCCAATAGAAGGAGGATGCAAGTTTTTTTTTTGGAATCTTGCTGTGTGCTCTAGCAATATTGTATATCAGATTTGGTTGGAATAATATTATAATAATATTATTTTCCTATTTCATAGTAGTAGATCTCAAAGAAGTGTATAGTTACTTCCAGAAACTCAATGAAATTATATTTCTTAGTTGAATTCTCGTTTTACTTTACTGTTAGAAATTTATTTTATTAGCAGTAAATCCAGCCAATGCAGTTGTAGAATTATTCATTTATTTTTTTATTTATTTATTTATAATAAATCCCTAGGGCTGAGTAGCCCTCTGGAAACAGGAAATACATATACTGGTACTAAAAATACAGTTGCTGATCAATGAGTATTTTTGAACTGATCATTATATAGTGCATCAAAAATTTCAATGAAATATTAGATAATATGAATATCAAGTGCGACAACGAATATGCTAGCGTAATAGTATGCCATGTTATGCAATTATTGAGCCGCTTATTTAACTAAGAGAGTAACCAATGCGTGATTCCTAGGATGGGATTATCAATATTATTTAAATACATGAAAAAAGCTTTTTTGAAGTGAAAATAGGAAGGAGCTTCCCTAATGGTTACAGGTAGTTTGTTCCAGAGTCGCGCACCCCTAACTGTGGAAGACCGCTGTAATTTACACGTTCGATGTTTAGGAATTAGGATTACCTTTTTCCTTTCTCGGAGTTTGGGATGGGCAGGCAGGTTTTTGTCAAAAAATTCAAATAACTCGAAAAGATAATGCGGGGTTCCGGTGTAAAAGAGATTGTATAAAAAATTACCCATGAAATAATGTCTCCTCTTGGCTATATTTAGAAACCCTGCTTGCTTTCGATAAGTTGTTATATGTACATGTTTCGGTAAGTCATATATAAAACGAATGCAAGCATTGAGTGCTCTTTCAAGTTTGGAATTAAGTTCATCTGTTATATCATCATATGCTATACGACCATAA
This sequence comes from Neuroterus valhalla, assembly GCA_011762715.2. Lineage (NCBI taxonomy): Eukaryota > Metazoa > Arthropoda > Insecta > Hymenoptera > Cynipidae > Neuroterus > Neuroterus valhalla. The sequence continues at coordinate 4,157 of WSXT02028224.1, read as the reverse complement.
TCAAAGTGTGGCAGAATCAAGCTCTTAACCAGGAGTATTAAGGTAGGAACTGGCAAGGATTCTTTGTTTCTTCTAAGTTGGTGCAGAATTTAAAAAGTTTTCCTTGAGATGTCGGTTACCTGCTCTTTCCAGGACAAAGTTCTGTTCAATATGTATCCAAGATCTCTTGCTACTTCAACAAAGTCTATGACCCGCCCACTAATCATCAGTGGCGAAAGAGTCATTATCGCTTCAGAGGTTGGGAAAAGAGATGGCCCAATCACTATAGCTTTCGCTTTAGCTGGATTGAGTGAGAGCAGATTGGTACTAGCCCAATGCGCCACCCGATCAATATCCTCCTGTACGAAAGCAAGGAGACTCATTAGGGATGCAAGAGGACCGGAAAGATCAAGTTTCAAGTCATCAGTATACTTGTGGTACTTACAATACTTCAACTTCCTATCCAGATCCGAGGTGTACAGGTTAAAAATGAGAAGAGTGAGTATGGAACCCTGAGGAACTCCACACCCTACCTCCATCCAGTCAGATTGTTCATCCCTACTATTTTTTACTCGTTGAAACCGACAACACAAGTGAGATTCAAACCAGCTAACTGTCACGTCAGAGAGCCCAAAGGACTTCAACTTGAGCAGAAGGAACTTGTGGTTCACAGAATCGAATGCCTTACAAAAGTCGAACAACACAACAATAGTGATTTCTTTATTATCCAGTGCTATTTTATAATCATTGGTTACTTTAAGAGTTGATGTTTGTGTACTGTATTTTGCATGGAGGCCGGATTGCATTGGATCTATCGGGCTATGGGAAACCAGATATTTAGACAATTGACTGTGAACTATTTTTTCAAAAGGTTTAGATAGCGCACATAGGATAGAGATAGGGTGAAAATCTTTCGGACATGTAGGCGAACTAATTTTTGGTATAGGGCGAATGATAGAGTTTTTCCAAATATCTGGGAATATCCCAACTTGCAAGGATGTGTTGTATATATAAAGGAGAATCGGAAAAATTATCGGGAGAGCGATTTTAACCATTATGATTGATATTCCATCAGAGCCTATAGCTTTGGATTTAATTTCCATAATTTTATCAAGCAGCACTTCTGGGGTAATATCGGAGAAGAAGAAATCGTTGTCATCAAAAGATGCTAGAGGTAAACTCAAGGTAAGCTGAGCTAAATACTTAGATGTAAGAGTAATTGTAAAAGCGTCTAATAACTCATTTGGGGAAAAGTTGCTATCAGGGCATTCAAACTTAGAAGATATAATGTATAATCGTCTCAGAAGATGCCAAATGTTTTCATTTTTGTTTTTATTCTGAATTGCATTATAGTTGTATCTATTATGCGAGTCTCTAATTTCAGTTTAAACTAGATTTCTAAGTTTACGAAATGCAGCTAGTATGATGCTGTTTTTAGTACGTCTGGCTAATCTACGCCTATCATTACGCTCCTTCATAAGGTATTTCATTTCAGGGGTAATCCAAGGTGCAAGTTTCTTATACTTGTGAGGAGTATGCAGAGGCGCAAAAAGGTCGAAAGCCGATATCAGAAAAGCAGACAGCTTTTCAACTTTCGTATGCAGATCTTGAGCTTGTAATAAACTTTCCCAGTCGTAGGTCATGAGGTGCTCCTGAAATTCAGATTCGTCGATAGAGCCTAAGTTACGTCTCTGTTTTTGATTGTGACCAGTGGGTTCAGGGCACGAGAACTTGTAATCGATATTTATAAGATCATGATTTGACAAGAAGGGTATAGGGTATTGTGAATATGAGTCAAGTTGCACTAGATCATCAGCAATCATTAAATCAATACTTGTACTGGTACGATCAGTGTGGTGTGTGGAATAATGGGGAACGATCGAGAGTCCAAAGGATTGTATCAGAGTTTTTAGGTAATTAGTTAATTCCGTTTCAAGTTCAGTGCAATAGGATGCATTTGGTGGCTTATATACAACACCAATTAGTATTTCGTTTCCACCAGAAGCAACTTCTACTAAAAGAAACTCCAATGTCGGGTAGTTCGCTGTTGAACTCACCCTCCTAATGATACCTCCAAGACTTTTATGCGCATATAAACAGACCCCCCCCCCTTCTTTCAACCCTATCTCGTCGAAAGAGCACGTAATCATTAAGGGTCACCAAACTAGAAGGATGATTAGGAGTCAAACAAGTCTCAGAAACCGCGATCAAGTAATAAGAGCAAGTCTGAAAGAAGTGTTTCAATTCCTGAAAAGGAGCCAAGAGTGATTGGGCATTCACCTGACAAATATTAAGGGAAGCCATCGAAAAAGTTTATTGGTACAATTCAAATTCAAGCAGGTGAAGCGTGTTGAAAATGAAGGAATCTTAGTAATAAGCCACAACAAACCAAACTTCGAAAATGCAAGAGAGGTAAATGTGGTGATGCCCTACTGACTGCATCACTTAACCAAACACAGTAGGAAATGTTATATCTAAGAAAAAGTTTTCCTGATAAAATAAGCGACAGAAGGTTATACTTATATTTGGAAGAACACAGATGAACAAAAATCTTAAATATATAAAATCCATGCAACTCGATAACATAAATACCAGCCTCTTGAAAATGCATAGCAGCAAACTCGAAAAATAAAATAAAAATAATCTCAACAAATAAACTATGAAAGGGTACATCATAATAATTATAATAATAAAGAGGATATACGAGCGAGACACTGGCCCACTTCCTGAAAATCCTGAAGCAATCCAGTAGCTGCGAGCGAAGAAGATCGACATCACGTAAATTAGAAAGTAGGATCCTCGGTGCCCCCTCTTCTTTGCGACAAAAAATCTTGCCATTTGCAATCCATAAAAATTTCATCTTTTTGTCTCTCCGAAAGCCCAGCGCAGCACTATAGATTTGCCTATAAAATTTAGACAAGGATTCTCTGAAGTAAAGTGGGTGGTGAACCTCCACTCCAAGATCTTTCGTGGACAAGCCCCTCTTCTTTTTGCCGTTACTGATTATGTTAGCACACATAATCTGGTCGTTCAATTCAGCCACAATAATGGGTGGGAATTGTGAACGAGAAGGATCAGCAGGACGGATTCTATAAATACAGACAATGTTATCATTAGTGCAAGATACCCCAAGAACAGTGGCTATTTTGCAGAAGATGAAAGACAGATCTTCAGACTGTTTGTACGACAGTCCGTGCAATTCCAGAGTAGCATTTTCACGCCGCTTTCTCTAAATTGTTATATTTTTCATCCAGTGCTAATACTTGTTTAATGAGCACGTCATTTTCCAAATTCAGTCGTTTTGTTGTTGCCTGAAGTTTGGGGATATCCGTGACGTTCGAGGCAGTCGTTTCCTCGACTTTGGCAATGCGAGACGTGTTCTCTGCAATGCTGTTGACCAGGCTTTCGAAGGCCTCTATCTGCCTATTTTCAAATGATTCCCACATGTTGTAAATCCGCTGGGATGCCGCCTCCTGTGCCTTCGATACTGCGCTTACAATAGCAGTTTCAACTCCAGGCCCCAAAGATACTATAGGTGTCCCTCAAGTTTGTACGTCATCATCGCCTGTTTCTGATGGCAAAGAATTAGTACTACGTTGTTCACTTTTGCTAGCATTCGAGGAGCAGGTTGAGCAATACCATTGCTTGAGTTTTTTTTCTTAATCTTGTTTAAATCCTTAATAGGAGTACTAAGACACTTTGAATGAGCCATTGCACCACAATTGCCACAAGCAAGCGAATCCAAGTTCCCTCTCGAGACCGTATCACCACAACTCGAACATGCCACCATCTTTGCTAAGCTAACCGAAACTTGCACACAAAAACCAGAATTTATAGAGTTTTCGGACAGAAACTGCACTAGAAATGAACGGATTAGTATTCCTTAGATTGAATGCACCAACAATCACTCCACATGTGACTTTACACGATGACTCAATGCGGGAGTATTTAAACCAAAATAACGGAGCGACACATGGCACGTCTAAATTCACCGGTCAGGACCGTATCCCAATCCAAAATTAAATATCCCAAATTATCGAATAATTTAGTGTTTTTTTTTGTTGGTTCGAACACTGATCTGTTCCAGTTATGCGTCGTTCCTAATTCAGAATTCCACTATATTTAAAGACACACAATATTCATGTATGCATATACATATACATATATGGATATATATA
>WSXT02028202.1:0-13833 GCA_011762715.2 Neuroterus valhalla | reverse complement strand
GAGATTTCATCAAATTCGCGAAAGTCAATTTTCACATAAAACCAATACCTTCTCATTCAGAATGAGAATGTAAAAAATTACAGGTTCTAGACGTACATGCTCACATGCAATAATAAATATTTAGTGTTTACCCTGTTCCTATCTGAAAGGTTAGTCTTTTCTTCTTTTCTGAAGCACCTTTACTGCTGTAATGCCTAATTAAATATCAAAACAAAGAATTTTCATGATATGAAATTTAGTACGCACCTTATCAACACTATTCTTCCAAGCTTTTTATTCCGTCATGGAGTTGAAACCGCATTTTTAGCGAGCAGTAGTCAATGCAGAGCCGAGAATTTTCTTGAAAATTCAGAAGAAGAATGGATCATCTTTGTCCCCTATTGAGTTTCTTCGTCAACACTCAATACAACAATATGTTGGCATTATTGTAAAAATCTGCACTACAATTCATGAACTGACACTGTTTACACTTCAATCAATCGACATTGACAATGTTGACAATCTGTTTAGATCCACGCAAACCGTAAACCATACACAGAAGTATATATAAATCGGACTAAGTAGTAAAATTCGTCAGAATAGTTCGTCGGCTAAGACTGTAGGCGCGCTTCTGTCGCGTGTACGCTGAACTTCCACAATCTTTGATACACTCTGGTTCACAGAATATCAACTACGTCGAACAACAAAAACTTAGAGCAGATGTCACCTTTCCACACGTTTCAACCTATAAGTTCATTACTATTTTCTATCCAGCGTATTATACAGATCAGTGGTATGTGTTCAAAAATAACCTATACTGCGCATGTTTGATGTTTCAGGAAAAATTTGTTGGCCATGAACAATGGGATTTGGTAGAAAACGTGCGCCGTACAGCGCCAAGAGAAGTGGCGACATCTGCTCTAAGTTTTGAGTGTCCAGTAGGGTGGCCCATTTTTTATAGTAGCAAAAATAATTTTCAGAAACAAAATTGCACTATAGCCTAAACGACCATCTGGTGGTCCGAATATTTATTTGTTCTTTAGATTACAACATTACTAGAAAAACATAAATGTAGACGAATTCGGAATCTGACACCCGAATGAATTTTCCATTTGCACAAGAACTATGGGAAATCGTCATCCAAATTCTTCGGAATATTCTGAAACAAGAATAGAGTTATGTCCTCTAGTGTTAGGTGATCAGGCAGGAGAGGAGAACTGCTGCTTCAAAATTCTTAACGATTACCACTTACAATAAGTCTGATGGATGGCAAAAGAATCTACTGCTTTAAGCATTTATCTTCGTCTTGATCAATTTTCTTTTACTGGCAAAGAAGTAAGTTATCTTGCAGGAGAGTGTGAATTAAGTCATCTTAGACGTTAAAAAAAGTATCGTGTATGTTTCGGAAGAGAGCTTTTCCTAGTTAGGCAATAAATCTTAGAAATGTTGAAATGAATCAAAGATTCTGAAGCAGACAGAGGAAAAGAAATAGATTGAGTTGGTGGCAGAGGCAAAAAGTGAAGCGTAGAATCGAAAGAGAGGAAGGAAGATAGCCTCGTTATAGCAGCATCACGACAACACCTCCTAACCTATTACCGTTAATGACGGCCATTAACGAAACCAATCAGTCCTTCGAGTCCGTACTCCGTCGCAATGAGTCAATGGCTTTCTCATTTTTTTGCGTCCTTCTGTAAACTGAAATACTTCTACCAACGCATTCAAGAGTTTTACATCAACGTTCGCGTGTTTCGCCGTAAAGTGCACAAGTTGCTTCGTCTGGCTTATATGAAGCGCGGCTTTTCAGCGTCGTCATTTCCGCCAGTCATAACTTACCCTCGTGCAATTATCGTGTTCCTGTTTTACCGAGGGCGATCGAGAGGTTCACGGTGAACTGCAGCTACCTTGCTTGTATCTATTAACTTGTAGAACTTGTACACCGTAGACAATGGCAGAGCCGGAGTTCCGTAGAGGAAATTGAAGAAAGTGTTAGAAGCCGTATCAAGTTTTTTTTTGTATAGCCTCTTCTCTTTTTTTATTTCCTTGAAGCGTTAGTCGGAAGATCTCATTATAACTGTCGTATTTGAGGCACCCGGTGGACCTAAACAACTCAAATTAGAAGATCTGTTTCGTATGGAATTTATCAACTGTTTAGATAGTATGATGTATTACGACGGACATTTGATACCATAAAATGGACAAGTCTATTCGACCCTTTTTGAAAAAAGTCGATTGAGTATGTATTTTGGGGAACATTTCACTCACAGTACTTAGAAAGTTACGATCAACGCCTCCCTGCAATCATTTGGAACTTCATCGATCAGAGCACACATTTTCATAAGTTCGTTAAGCCACACAATAGAATTTTTGCTACCGCTCGTTAGCATTTCAGAGGTAGAACTATCAATACGAGCACCTTACTATTTTCAAGCAGTGGATCATCGTTATCGATTTTCCTCTTTCCAACCCTTTTCTCCTACTTTGGATTCTGTGAAGAGAAAAGTTCATTTTATAATCAGTGTTTTCTAACATATCGTGGGATGAAGGGAAGGACATTGAAGCAGTTGTGACAAAAATATTGTGGACCACATCTCGATCCCTTTTCCAACGTCTTTTCGGGGGCAGAAAAGCACCCCTGTAGCTAACCCAAGAAGTAACAGAGGTTATCTCATGGAAAAGTTTAGTCTTCGACAGTGCAGTGATCCAAGAAGCTGAGCATAGTGCTCGAGAAGCATGAATGTAGTGATCAGAAAGAAGATTCCGGAAAAGAATGTGAACCACTGTGATTTTCGATGGAGATGAGCTTGGCGCTCAGCGAATATGTTTATAGTGCACAAGGAGAATCGGTTGAATGACTTAGGAAGGGCTTCTGGATGATGCTCTGGAAAGATGAAGAGGTATAATGCTCAGGGAGGATGAGCGCGTTGCTTAGCAGATATGATTCGGTGCTCGAAAAAGATGAGCGTGATACTCAAAGAAGAGAAGAGCAGTATTAGGAGGGGATGAGCGTAGTGCATGATAAGTGCAGGATAAGTGACAAACAGTTCTATGATCGAGAAGGATGAGCTTGGTGCTCTACGAGGATTGGTGTAGTGCTTAGAGAAGATGAACGCAGTGCTTGCGGGAGAGAAGCGCAGTGCTCGAGGATGGGAGGATGGGAAAATGGGTAGAGTGCTTGAGGAGAATAGGTAGAGAGCTAAAAAAAAGCTTTCGAACGACGTTGTGAAAAGATAAAACTGTGTAATGTTCAATGAGGTTGAGCTTAGTCCCCGACAAGGATGAGCGTAATGCTCAAGGAAAATGAGTGTAGTGCTAAAGAAGCATAAGAGTAGTACTGAAGAAGCATAACACAGTGCTTGAGGAAGATAAACTTGGTTCTTGACAAGGATGAATGCAGTGTTCGAAGAAGATTAGTGCATTGCTTGAGGAAAGTAAGAATAGTACTACAAGAGGATGAGCGTAGTGCGCAAGGAAAATATGCGTTATGTCCAACGAGGAAGAGTGTAACGCTTGAGGGAGATGAGTATAATGCTCAAGGGAAATGAAAGTGCTACTCGAAGAAGAAAAGCATAGTGATCGAGGAGGATGGGTGTGATTGAGGAGAATTTTTCAGATGGCGTTGTGAAGAGTTGTGTTGTAGTGGAGAAGGATGAATGCAGTGTTCAAGAAGGAGATTTTGGATGCCTTGTAGAAGAATGAAAAAGTGTAATGCTCAAGGAGGATGATCGTGATGTTTGACATAGATGGTTTGGTGCTAAAAAGAAATGAGTTTAGTGCTTAAGAAGGATAAGAGTAACATTGGAGAGATGGGCGTGGTGCACAAGAGGGATATTTGTAGTGCTCCAAGAAGCTGAGTAAAGTACTGTCGTGCTCAAAGGGGAGATTTTAGATACTCTGTGTAAGGATGAAAAAGTGTGATACTCAAGAAGGATGAGCCTGATGTTTGGCAAAAATTGGTTTGGTGCTCAGAAAAGATAAGTTTGATGCCTAACTGGAGGGCGGTGCGCGTGATGCACAAGAGAAATGAGTGTAGTGCTCAAGAACTATAAGAGTAGAACCAGAAGATGGTGAGCGTAGTGCTTAAGGAGGATGAGCTTAGTGTTTGGCAAAGATGAACATAGTTCTCAAAGAACATCAGTATATTTTTCAAGGAAGATGAGAGTAGGTATGTAGAAGGATAAGCTTGGTACACAAGTAAAATATGCATTATGTCTGACAAGGATGAATGTAATGCTCAAGAAAAATAAGCGTGATGATCGACAAAGATGGTTTGCTGCTAAAAAAATAAGTGTGGTGCTCAAGCAGGATAAGAGTAGGGGGAACTGGAGGGGGATGAGCGTTGTGGACAAGAAGGATAGGTGTCGTGCTCAGGGAATATAGTAGTAGCACTAGAGGATGGTGAGCGTAGTGCTTAGGCAGGATGAGCTTAGTGCTTGGCAAGGATGAATGTAGTTTCTTCAGAAGATGAGAGTATTTCTTGAGTGAGGGAGATATTCGTTGTGTCTGACGAGGATGAGTGTGATGCTCAAGAAGGATGAGCATGATGATCGACAAAGATGGTTTATTGCTAAAAAAAGACGAGTGTAGTATATAAGGAGGACAAGAGTAGTACCGGAAGATGGGCGTGGTGCACAAGAGGGATGAGTAACGCTCAAGGAATATGAGAGTAGTACTAAAGGAGGATGAGCCTTATGATTGAAGAGGATATCCCTGGTTCTTGACAAGGATAAATGAATATTCTACACAAAATGAATTTATTTCTTGAGAGAGATAAGAGTGTTCCTGCAGGAGGATCAACTTGGTAAGCAAGGGAGATATCTCCGATGAGGATGAGTGTAATCCTTAAGGAGGATGAGCGTGATGCTCAACCAAGATGCTCAAGTAATATAAGGGTAATACTGGAGGATGGTGAGCGGAGTGGTTGAGGAGGATGAGCTTGGTGCTCGACAAGGATAAATGTTGTTCTCGATAAAGATAAGAAATTTTCTTGAGAATAAGAGTAATACTGCAGAAGGATGTTGTGTCAACAAAGATAAGTGTGGTGTTCAAGGAAAAGGAGCTTAGTGCTCAAGGAGGATAATTACAGTGGTCAGAAGGGATGAGCTTAGTGCTCGAGAAGGATAGGTGTTATGTCTTATAAGAAGCTACTAAGTGAATTCATTTTGAGGATTGGTTGTTTTTCTCAAAAAGTGTGGAGCTTAGGGAAGCTAAGTAGAATATTTGTTTATACTCTCTCCCTGTTACGAGTTTGAGTCTCGGCATAATTTTCTCTCTATTCCTTTGCACAACTCACCACTAATTCAGGGGTGAGGGGGACCTACAGTTTAAGATGGGTTCCGAACCATCAAGAGCAACAGCTACTTAATACTTAACAGAACTCTAGAGGTACCGGGCTCACGACTCTTCGTGGCTCGCCGAAGCTCTTCCAAAAAACGAGGCGGGAGTCGGACCCACAACCAGACAGCGTGGGTCCAAAGCTCATGCCTTAGCCCCCACGACCAACTGACTACCTAGGGAAGCTAAGTGTTTTACTAGAAGAAGATGAGCGCAGTGTTCGAGAAGGGTGAGCGTGGTACCTCAGGAAGATCTTCCCTTGAATAGATCAGTAGAACCATTATAGGAATTGTAAATTGAGTGAATAAAGGATGTCACCATATTACCTCTAACTAGAGGTGTTCTTTTCATTTGTTCCTCTTACTGCTTCAATTGATTTTCGAAGAGAGAACCATCTTGACTAATAACAAGAACCTTAGTTTATTCATGAAGGTTCGGAGAACTTCGAAATCCAGATACAACAAACTGCAGGGTGGTCCAACTTAGTTACGTTCAGAAGAGCTTAGGGAAGTTTCCAGGGGACACTTGTGCATGCAGGGTTCACGTTTCCGGATCTATTAAGTTGTGGATAAACTAGGGTTTCAAGTGCGGTGCCTAAACTGCATAAGTAAGAGTAGATAAGCAAATAGGTACATACATATATCGTTATAATAGATACATGCTTGCAGCCAGGACCCGGATCGTGGCACAGAGGTCAATACAGAGCCAGGTCGGTCAGTGCCAGCTAGTTAGTTAGAGACTACATTCATACGCAATGAATTAGCTGGTACGGTTAGACTTATAAGGGGTTCGGAAAGGGTCACCTACGCCATGTTGTGGCAGCTGGGATGTAATCCAAGTTTCATTCCTCCTCAAATATCCAACTAGTACCTTTTACTCAAAATAGAGTTCTGATTTAAGTTGCAAGACGCATCGGGTTCAGAAATTCCAATTCACTTAAATCGGAAATTCTGGTTGATAATACTATTCTGGTTTTAATTTCTGGTAACTGAAGTAGCGTTTTCTTGTGTCACTTTTCATACATTTATTTCTAGATGGATGAATGGTTACCGGAATATCTGGTTTTTCTTGCCATCACGTCTGGTTAAGTTTACTATAATATTTGGTTATGTTGGCCAGGATGCTGTATTCCTCAGATACTAGAAAGCAGTCTAGTGAATGATTCTGGTGATTCTTACCAGGTTTTTTGGTTGACTTTGGAATAAAAACTGGATAAATCGATCGAAAAGTGGTCAACCATAAATTTTCAATGCTTTCAACCATAATGTTTAGTAAGGGCATATTCTACATCCTTTCCTGGTTAGGGGAACTAGAACTCTGGCCTCAAATGGTTCGAATTTTTATGCTGAGAATTCGACTTTTTTAAAAATAATAGTCTTTCTTTAAGGGAAACCAATATTATTGGTTGGAAAATTTGAACGTTTGGTTGAAAGGCTTTCGCTGGAATTTATCTTTGAGATAAAAATTAGACTTCTTATTAAAAGTTAAACTGAGTTGCAAATTCATTTTTCAGTTGAAGAATGATTATTTTAGTAGCAATGGTTGTATTTTATCGAGAATTTGTGGTTTTTCGGTAAGTAATTGATCTTTTTAGTTGAGAATATTTCTCCTAAGTTGGAAATTTCACCATGTCAATCAGTATGCAGAGCGAGAGAGATAGCCTGACGCTCTAATCGTACTCTCTCTCTCCCACTCACCGATGACGGGTCGACAGCCCTGCGGGCTGGCTCTAGTACTATATGCTCGAAGCCTTGAAATAATAAAGAGTGTGGGAGTGGATAAAAGATTATGTTTGGCCACACCTGGACGGTTTTCTCGTTCTTGCCTTAGACCATATAATTACATGGACCATGCAACGCTCAAGCCCTATCTCGTACAAAAGCAGGGTCAGAAACAAACTAGGACAATATACTGTTAAAGCGCATGCGCCGCGTTCGGAGCAAATTCTCCTGATACGCGCTTGCGCATTACTAACAATTTTTCCGGTTATAAAGTCAAAGTTTTTCACACATAGCTCACAGTGGTATCTACAAGGACATCTATCAATCTGCATATTTACTTCAATCTGCATTCTGATTCATCATTTGTAATTTGATCATCTACTTCATCGACAACTGATACTCAAATCTGCAATTCAGTTATATCTCTCTTACTTCCTATTTAGATATCAGAGTCAAGGAAATCAACGCAAACCATTGATTTAAACAAATCAGGTGATGATACAATAAAGCGGATGGTAAGTTGAATGTTGCATCGTTGATAACAACTTAAACGAAAATTTTTTTAATTTTCAATGGGAATGATGTATCTTCCTTGCGACAAGATTGTGGCCATAGTGAGGTATAGTGCCGTCAACTAAGAAATACTCAGCAGGGAATTTCTCACAATTGAATCTCTCACTTATGTATACGAAATAAAACGAAGCTCGGCGCCTGCGGTGACCACGAATCACTGCGATTACTCGGAACCTTGATAGGCAATAGGAATCGGTATAAGGCGTAGCAAGCCGAGTTGCCATAACGAGAGGTTCGATTGTCACGGCTGCAGGTGCTTCAATCGGTTTCTTGCCCGTGACTCCGCGGCTGCACTGGTTAATTGCATCTACTGAAAACGGTACATGCGCCCGGAAAAATGCGGTACTTAAACCATCAGTAAATACCTTAGGACCGACAACTTGCCCAAGACTCAAGAACCTGGAGACGTCTGGGAATTTTTTTAAATGAAAAGGATAGCGAAAAGTCAAGTCTTTGTGAAAAAAGCGCTGTCGAGTCCTAAACTATGACCAAGGAGAGATTGATGTGTAAAGATCTTCTGTGCGACTCTTTTTCCCTTCCTCTTTATGCCTCTTTTTCCCTCCGTCTTCTTCTGTTCTCCACATCTTCTGTTCTCCACATCTACGGTTTTCATCCTCTTGCTCTCAAACTTCCCTACTCATTTTCTTCATCACCTCCAGTTCCTCCTGAACTCTCTGCATCTGTTCCTTCAACTCCTCTACTTTCTGCTACTTCCTTGTTTATTCTCCACCCAGTCCTTCCGTCCCTTAATTATGTTCAGCATTATCTCGTCATCCTCACTCCTCTTTTTATCTCATAAAACCATCCTATGCATACTCTCGTCTCTCCTTTACCCATTCACATACTCTTCTTTTCCTCTCTCACCCCTCTTCTATTTTCTTTCTTTTCTCCATCCCATTTTTGGATCTGCATTTTCTTTTCCTTCCTCATCTATCTGACACCTGCATTTCTCGTTTTTTTTACGATTCCTCATTGCTCATCATTCTTTCTTCTCCAATTCCCTGAACTCCAGAAAAATCTCTCTCTTCTCCTTATCGCATGAATTCTAGAGTCCTCTTCCAGCCAGTGAACTCAATCTTTACGAAGTTATGGTTAAGCTTCCTACCGATTTCCTCCCTCCGTTCCTCATATATTCATTGGTGCTCTCCAGAGTTCTCTTTACCCCTAAAGTCCATCCAATAGCTCTTGCAACCTCCATTTCTCCTTCCTCTCCTTTTAGCCTCATATCTCTTCCCCATAGCCCAATTCTTTCAACAGCCTTATATCCTTACATCCTTTTCTCTTTGTCCTCTATCCCGAATTCAGATTGATAAAAATCAATATAAGCAGTAAAGAACAAAACTGCCTTACACCTCCTGCTACTTCAGAACTATCTCCAACTTATTCTCATCACGAATCATATTTATTTTCTTTCCGAACATTCCCAACTCTATTCTTTTCACCTTCTCGTATTCACTTTTTCTTTTCAGCTTTATATATCGCTTCCATCTCATTGCTTCTAATCTTCGCTTCCCTTTCTTTATCCTTCTATGTATAATATATATTCAAGAGTATAAATATTATCTATTACTTCTACACCTATTCCAAATTCCTCCCTTCAGGTATTTTCTCTATTGTCCTTCTTCCTTCCCTCTTGCCCTCCTTCCGTTATTTTCTTTCCACTCCTTCTAATCCTGAAGAAGCTATGAACCATTTTATTCCCTTTAACAGTTTAATTTTCTGATTCACCCTCCTCCGATTTTTCCTCTTTTCTTAAGTACTTTACGAACCTCTTCATTCGTCCTTCATCCGTACTCTTCTGCACTGTTCTTGCCGCTTATCTACTCTCTCAGACAGAAAAGTTAGTAAAAATTGCAGGGTCGGGGGACTGGAAGAAAAAGGAAGGGAAGAGGGGGCAATTAGAAATAGTAGGAAGCAAAGAGAAAAAGGAAGGGGTAAATGGAAAAATATGTTGCTAGAATGCAGCAGGATTGGGGAGGAAAGGAAGAAAATAATGAGAAATTTGGAACGGTGGGAGGTGGTTGTGATGATGAAAACGTGGCTAGATGACAAAGGATGAGGAAAAGAGAGGGGAAGGTTACCAAGAGGTTACAGTTGACGGATTCAAAATGCAAAAAGGAGGGATAGGAAAGGCAGAGAAATTGGAGGAATCATGATTTGATTAAGGGAGGAATATCTAGTAGAGAAGGAGAGGAGAGTGATGAAGGAAGAAATTGGAGGATTATCGGTAGGAGAGATGAAGATGGGATATGCAGAGAAATCTAAGGAGATAAAAGAACTGATAGAAGAAACTGAAGAGGGGATTAGGCTTGTCATAGAGGAGACTTTAACGTTAGGACAGGAGATAAAGGAGAAATGGAATGAGGAGAAGGGCGAAGGAGAAAATTCAAAGACAAAATACTAAATGGCGAAGGGAAGAAACTTTTAAAATGCTCAAAGGAAATGGGATATTTCATCATGAACAGAAATATATAGGGGGAAAAGGAAGATGAATATAAATGGTCGGAAGGTTGAAAGGGAACGGTCATTGACTATGTGATAGTAGATGACAAGGTAATAGAGAAGGTCAAGAAAATAGAGATAGGAGAATATATAGATTCTGGTCACTTTCCATTATTACTAACAAAAGAGGGTCATAAGAGTACTAAAGATACGGGTAAGAAGGAAGTAGAGGTTATAAAATAGGAAGAAGGGGTTGGTCGATAGAAGGAAAAGAGCAATAAAAAGAGAAGCTGGAGGATACATAATAAGGGGAGGGAATGTTAATAAAGAGATGGAAATGATGATGGGATAAATAAAAAGAGTGGTAAAAGGAAGCAGCAAGAAAGAAGTTAGTGGAGTTGTGAACGGAAACGGATGGGATGAAGAATGTAGAGAGAAATAGAAGGAAGTAAGAAGATAGAGGAAATGAAAAAGTAGTGTTAATAAGTATAGGAGAAATAAAGGAGTATAGTTAGATGTGTGATAAGAAAAAAGAGAGGAAAAACAGGAGGTTCGAAAAAGAGGCGGAGAAGGTTAGAACAGAAAGAGAGGGTTCGGAAAGTAGTAAATAAAGAAAGAAAAAGAAGGAAAAGAGTAAAGCAGGATATTAATATTGTATAATGGGAAAGGTATTTCATGGATCTGCTAGGAGGGGCAGAGAATAAAGTCTTGAAGGTCGGAAGAGAGGGAAGCAGAAGATACGAGGAAGAGGGCATAACAACAGGATCAATGTCTTATGAATAGATAAAGAGGGGAAAGCTTCAGGTCTAGATGAAATTCCAAATGAAGAATGGAAATACGGGGGGATAGTGAAGATAGAAGGAGTAGAAGAGGTTAGATATTTTGGATACACCTTGCAAGCAAATGGAAATTATAAGGCAAATGTAAGAGAAAGGGTGAAAAAAGCGGCAAAGGTAATGGAGCAGGTATAGAGTATAGGGAAAAGAAGATTTAAGAAACATTAGAAGAGAAGAATGTAGTTGTTTGATACATTGGTATGGCCAGTTTTAGGATATGGAGCAAAAATATGGGGATGGAAGGAAAGGGAAGAGATGGGAAGGTTAAAGGAACGATATGTGAGATGGACTCCAGGAGTGGTTTGGAGGACACCGGATATATGGTGAGAGAGGAAACGCAAAGGAATAAATTAAGTATCAGAGCAAGGAAGAGAACAAAGAAACTTGAAGAGAAGCTTGGGAGGGTGTGGGGGAGGGGAGTTAGTGAAATAATGTCTGAAGGAGGTGGAAGAAGGAAGAGGGAGGACGATAGAGTTATTTAAATTGGAAGAAGAAAGAAGAGAGTTCCTTACATGAAGACATATAGGAGAGGATATCGGAGTAAACTTTGAAGAATAAGAAGAAAGAGATAAGGAAAGTCAATTGATAGAAAGATAGGGAAGGATTAGAAAATACAGAAGAATAAAATCAATGGCATAAGATGATAAAAAAAGAGGGACTACCAAATTATTTGGAAAAGGGATGGGGAGAAAAGAGATGGACAAGAATAGCAAGATTCAGATTGGAGAAGGAGGTCAGAGAACCGATGTATTGGAAAGATAAGGAGAAAACGAAAGTGCAGAATGTGCGAATGGGAAGAAGAAACATAGGAACATGTATGGGAAGGGTGCATGAGAGGAATAGTAAATAAGAGAAGCTGGCAAGAAAACGTGGTAGATGAATGGGGAGGGATAGACGAGGGGAGGTGCGGATGGGGGCATTGGAGGGAGCTAGAGGAGCGAATGAGATAAAATGAAAGAATGATTGTGAAAAGGAGAAGGTTGAGGTGGAAGAGAAGTTAATGAAAAAGGAAACGGAAACCAAACAGAAAAATAAGGTGGATGAAGTTATGCAGTAAGAATAAATAGAATTATGTAGAATATGATGAGGCTGCCGTCTTCCGTTGTCGCTCTAACGCTCGAATTGCTGAAAACGCTCAAACACTCGATCACTCGTTGTTCACTCGCTCGCTCGCTTGTCGTCTTTTGGTCTTCTTAATTGGGTTAGGAAGAGAAGAAAAAAATTGTATGTGAAGGCACGGAAGTTATGTACCCCTTAGGGGACACATTATAAATGAAGAAGAATTACAAATAAGCATCGAAATCCAAATATCTTCTCGAATAAAAATTTCATTTTTTAACGATAAACACTCACACTACCCGCAATTGTTTAGGATTCTAAATGATTCAGAATTAGTTCTAAGAACTACCGAATTTAACATGTAAAACAACTTCAAGTTATGGAAATTTATCAACAGCCTCCGTCAAAATCATCCAAAGGTCGATGAACGATGAAGAGGATCCTTGATAAGAAACTACAAGATTTTTTCTGAAAAAACTAAATAAAAGTACGCAAATTTAATAACCATGCTAATGAATTTAAATGCAAATTAGGGGATAAACGTATTCCTTACATAGATGAGCCCAATCAATTGGCTTCACTCTCGGCCAAATTGGTGACTGGAAGTCCTTGTTAGTTACGGAATTAATTATAGGAAACCTAGATCAATTTTTTTTCGATTCTAGTGAAAAAAAATCATTTATCTCACTTATGGAAGGAGAGATCGCACTTGAAACAACTCGAGATTCGCACGCCCATTTCGCATACCTGGAGTTATTCATTTTTTTTATGAATAAAATACATTCGACATGCTTCGGAACGAGTGGATAACCGATCGTAACCGCGACACATTGTCCATCATCGAGAGCAAGATCGACGACCTAAAGTACGTGACGTAAAGCACGATCGGATTGAGTTTTTAAGTACCGATGACAATAAAAATGGTCAAATCGTAATTTTTGTTTTATTGGGTAAATGGATGACAATTTTGAAAGAGATGACGTGTCTCGAGTTGAAAAAGATGTGGCTGAATAGTTCTTAGAGGAAGAAACTTTTTCAATAAAAAAAAGCATGAAATGATAATTTGAGATGAAACGCACACTCCTCTTCAGATAAGAGAAGCGTGGCATGATCATTTCTGATCAAATCACCTTTTTCCGAATTAAGAAGGCATGAATTGATAACTCTGGATAAAACAGGATTTTTACGTACGAAATGTGTGGCGTAATCATTTTTGGGAGAAATGAACTTTTCCATTAAAAATGAGCATGAAATGATGATCTGGGATAAAACGGACATTTATTTACAGATAATAAATAATCGGCATGATAATGTAAGACAAAAGATACGTTTTTTCCAGTTGAGAAACCGTTGCATGCTCATTGTTCATCAAATCCCCTTTTCCCGAATTTGAAAGTCCTAAAATGATAACATGGGACAGAAAGGAATTTTTCTATGTTAAAAAAGTGCGGCATGCTCATTTAGAGAAGAATAGACTCTTTGAGTAAAAATAAGCATGAAATTATATCCTGTGATCAAACGGACATTCTTCATCAGATAAGAAAAGCGTAGCACGATTATTTCTGATCAAATACCGTTTTTCCGAATTGGAAAGGGCACAGCTTGACTGTTTTCTATCAGAAATTGATTGGACTTTTTACATACAAAAGAGGCCTGGAATAGTCATTTTCGAAGAGGCGAACTGAAAAATGCATGAAATGTTCATTTGCACAATGCGACTGTCCCGAAGAAAAAGGTCGCAACGAAGATTTCCGAAAACAGAGTGTATCAAATATATTCTACGTCGTTAAAGTGTTGTATCTCTATGTATTCGTTAATGGAGATACGACACTCTAGCGCATCATAATATAGATAATACACTCTGTTTTCGGAAATCTTCGTTACGACCTTTT
>WSXT02028191.1:0-13834 GCA_011762715.2 Neuroterus valhalla | reverse complement strand
ATTAACATAATAGAAGCTATCAATTCAACCTCCGAGATTATACGTAGCATACAGTCACTTGCTATCGAAAATGGTAATTTTTAATGATAACATCGTAAAAATAATCTTTTGTAATTCTCAAGGTTGTTCCAAAAAGACATGAACTAGCCACATACGGGTCAATCTTGTTCGCGGATATAAATTATACAGAAACAACACAAATAGAGGCACCGCGATCTTAATTCAAGAAAACATTGTTCACCACGAATAAATTATTCCTAAACTTGAAGCCCTAGAAGCTACTGCTTACAAATCAAAATACACAGGAAGCCATATGCCATCATGTCACTCTACCAGACTCCCTCTCGCGAATTTATCAAGAATGATTATAGAAAAATATTTAAACTTGCACCTTCAGTAATTGCTGCGGGTGACCTTAACGCCAAACATCTAGCTTGGAATAGTAGAACAACTAACAAACTTAGAAAACGAACTGGCAAAAATTCATATCAACTCCAGGAACTCATATAGATTTTGAACTCATATTGACAAACACAACTCACAGCGACGAAGCCATAACTAATTTCACCTCAAGTATAAAATCTGCTATCCACGATTCAGTCCCTCAGACCACGGCTAACAAAAACGATCCACCTCTCAGCCCTGAGATCGAAGACCTTATCCACACCCGCAACAAACTTTGCCGAACGCATCAAAAAACAAAAAGCTGTATTCTCAAAACAACAATAATCCACCTTCGAAAAACTATAACAATTAAAATTTAAGAGCACAGATGTGAAATTTGGAATTCAGAAGTTGGTAAACTACAAATCAGGGATAATACTATATATGGTATGACAAAATCTTTAACGAAGCCGCGAACTATCATTTCTCTTTTTAAAAAGCCTGATCAAACTCTTGCGCTTTCCCCTTCCGACAAAGCAAATCTTCTAGCAGCAAACTATGAAACTAAGCTACAAAAACACCAGCTACAAAACAAGCCATTAACCAAAATTCCAATCGGAGAAAGCATACTTTAGCTGTTTTCCTTGACGTTGAAAAAGCTTTTGACAGTGTCTGGTATATAGGACTGCTTGATAAACTCATAGATTACAAGTTTCCAAGACGACTTATCCATTTTATACATTCCTATCTCAGCAACAGAAAATTTTCAGTCGAAATAGGCCAGAAACTTTCAGAAGAAAAATGCATTCGAGCGGGTGTTCCCTAAGGTAGCATTTTGGGATCGGTATTTTTTATTATCTATGTAAACGACATCGCCGGAGTTTTCATCGGATTATATGTGGACGACACTGCGCTATTCACTTCCTCTTGGTCAGTACCTAAAATCTTGGCATGGGACAAACTCTGAAAAATAATAATAATGTAGCAAAGTCAGAATCAGTTCTTTTCTCAGTCAGAAGACAAGCTAAAATTGATCCACCCAAAATGTTTATTGAACCGATAGAATGGAAAGACTCTATAATATACGTAGGTGATAGACTGCATAAACGCCTTAATTGGAAGCAGCATATCTAGGAAACTAAAGGAAAAGCTCTCGGGGTCATGTCGCGCCTTAACCCTATCATTAATAGACACTCGAGTCTAAAACCTGATTATGGAATCCTAATTTATAAAATGTTTATCCAACCTATCATAACATATGCCTGTACAGTTTGGGGAGGTGCATCTAAAATCAACATTAATCATATTCAGATCATTCAGAATAAATTCCTCAGACGCATTACAAAAACTCCTCGGTATACTAAGAACTCTCTTCTGAACAGAGAATTTGAACTACCTTACATCTGGAGATACATGAAGAAACCTCTATTAAACTCTAGGAATCTGCATCATTATCACCTTTTGAACATATTTCCTCTTAAGGGGATTATGATTATGATCCACTTCGCAAACACGCGATGTCAAAAGACCTCCTCATGAAATAAGTCACTCTGGCCAGGGAATAGGGTCGACGTGGCGCCGAGATTTTTCTCGGCGCCGCGCCAACCTGCTACCCCTGGCCTGCTATCAACTAATCACCAATAACTTCCTTTTTCGACCCACTTAACCCTTTCCTCTCTTCTCCTTCACTTTACTTTCATAAAATAAATTATCAGATTTTGTGGTTTTTTCCCGTTTTCGGGTTTTTTTTCCACACGTAAAACGTCACTTCTACTTCCAGTCATGTCAAATTTTTCTCAGACTGTGTAACAATGCCCGAACGGGTAACACACATCAACAACTTCCAGTCAGATCACAGATCATTCTTTGGGGGGTACCTTGGATTGGGGTGCACTGGATCTACCAAAGGGGGGTGGGGGTTGGGGCCCCCCATTCCCCTTTTTTTTTTTTTTTTTTTTTTTTTTTTCAACCGCGCTCATCACACACCATCGAACAACAGATGACAGTCCGGAAAGTCACCGGTCGTTGCTAATGGTACACTGATAAATTCTGGTGTACCAGGACGCACGAAGTGAACTCACAGCACTGATTTTCTCCAAATCAATATAAGTCTAAAACAACCTGCCCTTCTCAGGGCAATCCGAAAATCACGCACCATGCCCGACCTTCATTCGGATGAAGATTCTTTCCCTGCTCCAACATTTTCTGCCACCTTTAACTGTCCAAACCCCAGCAGTCTTTCCGTCACGGAAATTACCGCATTAGTTTCCGATCTCCGGAAAATAATCGAGTCCTATGAGGCAGCACTCGTCTCGAGAGTTCCCCCTTACTATGTCACCCTCACTCTTATTAACAATGGTTCGAAAGCCATGGATATTCTTTTTTCCCAATCCGACTCAGACTGCTCTCCTGAAGATACTTTGGAATTCATTCCGGTGAAATCAAAGTCC
Organism: Neuroterus valhalla; assembly: GCA_011762715.2. Lineage (NCBI taxonomy): Eukaryota > Metazoa > Arthropoda > Insecta > Hymenoptera > Cynipidae > Neuroterus > Neuroterus valhalla. The sequence continues at coordinate 11,000 of WSXT02028191.1, read as the reverse complement.
TCCACGCGGAAACGCATTTCTAGTCCAACCAAATCGCCTTCTCTCCCTCTATCCGACAATGAGCCTTTCCCTTCGTGCTCATCAGGACGAAGACGAACCCGAAACATAAGAATGGAGTCCTTCTCCTATCCGCATCCTATCTAAGGATCTATGGACAAAAATACACTTAGGCCTCCTGAAAGCAGATATCCCCATCTGATCTGCCAAAAACACTTTTGACGCTATAGCCGTCTATCCCCCAACTGTCGACAGCTTCCGCGATATCACACAAAAACTGGACAAGAAGAAAATAAATTACACAACAATCAGCTCCAGTATGACAGATACATGGTCTTTGTCATTAGAGGCGTAATCGAATCCTTGTCGGAACTCACTGCAAACCCTTTTCCTCTTCCTAAACCCCGTACTGCATCCAAAGCCGTTACCTCCCAGCGCTCCTTCGCTGACGTAATCTCAGCTCGTCCTCCTCTCAAAGTCCAAATCAATCCTCAATCCTCCAATCCTCTACAGAATCCGCAACTTCAGCAGCTTTTTCAGGGCTTCCTCTCCGCCTTCGCTGCGGCCTTCCAGCTCCCAACCCCAGGATGCTCATAAAAGCAATCTATCTATTCTGACCTGGAATGCTAACGGCATCTCGGTCCTGAAGCGACTAGAACTGTCCCTACTCCTTAGCGACAAATCAATTGACGTTGCCTGTATTACCGAAACTCATCTCAATCCTAATAAGAAACTATATATCCCAGATTTCTCCGTCTACAGGAAATATCGTCTTTCTTCTTGAAGCGGTGGTGTGGCGCTTCTTGTTCGAAACTCTCTCCGCCACTCAGCCATCAGCATAAACTTTTCTCCATGCGAAGTAGTTGGAGTCGAAATTAAACTTGCATCAGGCCCTCTTCGCATTCTTCCAATTTACTCTCCTCCGAAAATCAACGACATTTCCAAAATACTGGATCTTTTCAACACTAATACCTCTACTCTGGTTGCTGTCAATCCTAATGCCGAACACAGGGCCTGAGACTGTCTCAAGAATAACACAAAAGGTAATGCGCTCCTCAAAACCGCGACCCGCCATGACCTAACTATTGAGGCTCCCTCAGAACCCACCCGCTGCCCTTGCTCTCCTAATCATCAACCCGATATCCTCGACATCTTTCTAACAAAGAACATAGTCTTTGACAGTGAGCCCTGGTCCCTTTCAGAACTTAGTTCTGACCACAACACAGTACTCCTTGAGTTGTCGGGCTCCCCTGATCTCTCACCTCCCACAGAATCAAAAATCGATTATCTCCTTCTCGAATACATTCTCAAAACTTTCACTCTCAAATGCTGCCAAATCCAATCTACTCCCTATCTGGATGCAGCTGTTGAAGCACTAACGAAAGACATCCAAAACTCTGTCCAACTCGCCACCTCAACAAATTGCACTTCTGCTCGCAAACCGGAACTTTTGCCCACCACCCGCGTTCTTATTCGTTAGAAAAACCAAGCACGCAAATATTGGCAGTCCTACCAGAATCCTAAACAGCGCCAGCGTCTTAACTCCCTTCAAAGACAACTAAAAACTGCTCTTCATACTGTTGATACATCTTCTTTCGACTCCTACATAGCCGAAGCTGAATTGTACCCCAAAAGATGTTTGGAAGTCATCAACTTCCTCCCTAATAGCAAATCTCACCTCCCTCTCTTGCCAAAGACGGTCAATCATTCTCTCTCGACGAGGAAAAAACAAAAATTTTCGCAGATCCTCTTGCAAAGGGGATTCCCCTTTCCAAGCCGCGACAAATTTGCTGAATTTCACGATTATGTCTCTAGGACCGCTCGAGATTTCTCTGTCACAGACACGGACTTCATTCCCATCTCTCCCAAAGAAGCCTCCGACACGATCCGCGCCTTGAGAAATCGTAAAGCTCCCAGCAATAACTCCATCAGCAACAATGCTTTGAAAACACTTCCACGCAAGCACATCCTGGCTATCTGCAACATTGTAAACGCCCTGAGTACGTTACTTCTTCGAGATTGTAAGCAGCCTTTGACAGAGTCTGGCATGACGGTCTTATTTATAAACTCATCAAGTTAAACTTTCCTCACTATCCCATCGCCTTAATCAAATCCTTTCTCTTGAACAGGAGCTTCAGAGCTCGAATAGGAAAATCCTCTTTGGATCCCGTACTTACAACCTCCGGTAACCCCCAGGGCTGTAAACTCTCTCCTTCCCTTTTTAACGTGTTCTTTTACGACATTCTTGTTGATGAGAAAATTCTTACAGCACAATGCGCTGATAATGTCGGTTTCCTTGATACATCCAAAGTCATCAGTCACTGCTCGTCACGTCTTAACAAATTTATTCCAATCGTCCTGGAATGGTACCACAGGTTGAGATTTGAAATAAACAAATCTAAACTGAAGCTATCTTTTCCTCACGTCGCCGACGAAATCCGCCTAAACTCTTTGTTGATTCTTTTTCCATCAATTGGAGTTTCTTTGCAAAATATATCGTCATTTTTCACAAACGACTCACTTGGTTCAAACAAATCCAAGCCATCCGTAATAGGGCAAACGGAGCTTTTACCTCACTTGAACCCTTCTTCAATAACCCTACAGTTTCTCGAGCCACCAAAACTCGTACCTCCAACGCCATAATAAGGCGCATCTGCACCTACGCAATTCCTGTCTGGGGCTCTGCAACCCCAAATAGTCTCTGCAAACTTGAAGGCACCTATGTGCGCCTTTTCCGTTCCGCTTTGAATATTCCTTGGTTCATCCTCAACAAGCGAATTCTTGCGGAATTCAACCTCTCATCCATCACCAATGCCGCTCACACATACGCTGAAAAACTTAGTCTCTAAGTGGCTAATCACCCAAACCCATACATCAACTCACTTGCAAGTTATACAAGTGAAACTTCCGACCGCTTTAGAAGGCCCTGTCTTCTCGTCTCACAGCAATAATGGAGTCATCTGTCTGTCTTATTTTCCATGTTTCGCTTTATGCGCGAGTGTCCTTGCGGTATAACTGTCTTGGACCACCGATTTCGGTGTCTCTTATTTTCGTTTCATCTCGGTTTATGACCTGCTAGGCTGTTAACCAGTCGAGGAGGGGTTTTAGTGGGTAGGCGCATCTAGCGAATCCGACACTACCCACTTTTCTTGGGTGTCTTTTGAAGATTTTCCCTCCTCGGCCATTCTTAAAAAAAATAAAATAAAATAAAAAAATAAATGAATGAATAAACCGCACTTTTGCTATGGATCGCTAGGAGAGACTTGAACCTTCTACTGGAAGGTTCAAGGAAAGAATGCTAAGGCGACAAACGAAAGAATCTTGGACATCGGCCAAACAAGTCATGATTATAAATATAATTTCTAACGACAAATAAAATTTAGCCCACATCAACCGCATAATTTAAATCTTCCTGTCGACATATAATTTTGTCCTCAGTAATAAGACAACAGCTGTTGCCCGGGTTCAGCCATTACGACTTCTCTATTCATAATCGTATATCAACAGGAAAGTTGGGTGCCTCATAGAAAGTACTAAGAATAAGTTTTTGCGAACATAAAAGAAATACGTGATTTTTCATTTGCCTTAAGGAACATTCGATGGAACAGGACATTGAGATTTGTAAAATTTGATTTTTTGGGCTACCTCCATTCACTATTATGATCATGAAAACTACATCTTTAGTTCAATTGTTTATAGCGTAACTACAGAGTTTACATATAATTATGCTTACAAGCAGAGAGATAAGAAATTTTGTAAACTCCGTTAGGTCTTATGGTAAACGTATAAACAGGAGGCATTCTTATAGTATCCTGATAAAATATTCTCAAATAAATTTACTAGAAAGTATGAAAAGTAATGAGAATTTGAAAAAAGAACTCAAATATGTTCATAAGTCTGAGGTCGAAAACAAGAACATTCAAAAGTGCTTTGAATTATCATTATTTGATTCCCTGAATTGATAATGATAGCATCTCTTTCGCTCTTCATGGTGAGAACGATATAAGTTTGGCCTGACTGTATGCATAAACAGTAGGACATATGAAAAACTCTGTCGAATACACTGATTGGTTTTCTTTGAATTCCTACTTATTTTTCCAAATTTTTATTCTTAAACCTGTGTAGGTATAATACACCTGAAGTTCATGATACAGAACTAATCATAGGTGACAGCACCGAGCCGCGTACTAGACCCACTGTCAATGAGATGCGTACACTGGAATCCCGGAGAATAGGCCTCCAAAGAACAGCATTTCGAGAATGGCACTTGTGGACGAGACGGTACAAAGGATTCGGAAAGAAGCACTTAGCACGCCTCTTTCATGGCGAGAATAAAGCATGTTTAAGTTTCAGCTCTCGCAAAGATGGTCACAAGGCCGTTGATTGCAACGCCCGAAACCTTTCATTTCCTGGGATTCCAGAGTATTTGAATAAAATTGTTTGTTTTTTTAAAAATAAGTTTAAAGTGCAATTCATAGCTTGCAAATATAAAAAAAAAAGATTTCCAACTTCAATATGAATGCTTACCGTTGTATGTTTCATGATACCCTTTTCTTGCTGCCAGTTACAAAGCGCCATATTGAATTTCGTCTCTTACTGACCATTTTCGCACCTCCTCAATCATTCTTGTTTTTCATTCCAGAGTGACTAGCGTATTCGACTTGATAATTCAAAAAAAGATTAACCAATCAATACAATAGAAAAATTCGTTCAAATCATTCCACAGTTATTTAAATAAGAACTATATAGTTTACTTGGAAGAGAGATGGAGAAACAATTTATTACGCCAAGTTTTTCACATATTATATTATTTATAAGCAAAAATTTGATGCTCAAAAATACTCTTAAATACTGAAACAAATTCTAATTTTTCTAACAATCTAGATTTCTTTTACTTCCTTTTCCAATCCGTTATTTATGATTATATAAGACAGTGCTTAGATATAATAATTGAACAGGTACGGTATGAGCCAAAAGTAATTACGTAAACTACTTCTGGCAACTTGGGGAATATTTTCAGGTACATAAATTGCTGAACATGAACATTAGGGCCTATCTGGAAGGTCTTGCATGGTTTTCAGGAGCTACATGAAAGTTTCGCTGAGGCACTGGAAGCTAGGGCCCACTCTAGGAGCCTGCAGGTCTGGCCTTATCTTTCCTTACGTTAGGAAACTCAGCCTTACCTCAGTTGTAGAATGGAACTTCATTTTAGATGGGGTTAAGATCCTCTAAGAGTCGCAAATAGTCACTCAGACTATATCTTCTAAATTTGTAAAAGGCATGGAGCTCTCGAATTAGATCAGTGTCTATTTTATTTTCTCCACAATGTTATTCTCAACTATTTGCCTAATGGTTGCTGTCTCTTTGAAAAAACCAGGGCGGAAAATTTCTATGAACCATAGTTGTGTGCTGACCGAATAAAATTTTGGAAAACGATTGTATCATTCATTGAAACACCCAGCTGTAACATTTCTTCAAACTCATTTTAGAAAACTTGAATAAATTTCCGAAAATTCCATCAAATTCTTCGTGAATTTCTATAATCAAAGACAAAATGTAACTTTTTCAAGTGATAAAACTTTGATTAAAGATAGTTGAAATGGTATTACAAGATTCATAATTAGCTGAAGACTTGAGTGGTGATTTATGAAAGGAAAAAAATTCGAAAAGCATCCATAAACCTGAATTTTACGAGCCCTAAAGTCTTCCAAATAAAACTTTATGCTTGATTTTTTTTCCTGCACACGACAATGTAACACATAGTCTTCTTGAAATATGCCATATCGTTCAAATTGTATATTGACGAAAAGCTCCCGTCTTTTCATGTTGAATGAATGGAAAACTTCATGGTCTATGAAGCACGTATGAATTTAACACGAATCGGCTCAAATTTAAAGATCAGTCTTTTGAGAATTCGAAAAAAATTGGAGCAGGAAAATTCTTGACAAAAAATCGACCCAGTACAAAAAAAAAAGACTACCCTAATGTGCAGAATAATATATTTTAGAGTAAAATTTGTGGTTCCGAGAATAGACATTTTCCGATTTGCAGTTCCCGAGAAATTTGGAACACCCAGATTCTTACTTGGTATGATTCAATAAATGATTTTCATGTGACGTAGAATTTTTGAATAGAAGATTATACTATCTCCCGTGAATGGAGTAAAACTGACCTCGTATTTGCCTTCTTCAGGTTCCTCCATATCATCCGTTAAGACTGCCAGTTGCTTTTCACGTTTCTCTAGTTCACTTTGGTATTTGATAGGATTGGCCAACGCTTCTGCGAAGTCACTGAGACCATCAGGTACATAATCCTTTACGATTACATTCAAGAATAAACTTGCTAATGGAAGAGGCTGTCCACATTCATTTCTGAGAGCTACGTGACGATACCCTGGGCAGAGACCAACCACAGGCAGAACTCTGTGACCGATCATCTTTCCCGATTCTTCGTAGGCTGCTATTCGAATTGATGCAAGATCTGGTAACACGACCTGCATAAAATAAGATGCTTATTGGTAAACGTACCGAAACAGCATTGTAGGCAAAAGTATTGCACTATTCACGATGCGCATTTTTTGTCAAAATTCGAATTTATCTCTATCAAAAACCGGAATAACTGTTGTAAATTCATGAAAAATCTAGCGATCCATTTCCTTGATAACATAAGTTTAGGAAAAACCTTCCGTGCATTGTGTTATGTTATAATGTGATATGTACATCATGCATATCTCAGATCCGTTTAACCGATCATAGTTCTGGAGAAAGTATTGTAGCATAAAATATCATATCATTTTTTCTTTCGGCTCTTGATAATATAAACAAAGAAGATATGAAGGGAGAAAAAAGTATTGTGCCCCTTTGGGGAACTTTCAAAGGCAACATCTTTCGAAAACTACTTGGGTTTCTCATCACGACTTAAAATGTCAGAGAAATATCAAATAAGAACCCAGAATATTCCTACATAAGAAATCTCTAAACGATATTGTCGTTATCGATTGTAACGACTTTTTCGATATTCGATTGTAACGACTTTTCAGAGTAACCTGGGGAACACCCTGCACAATTTAATGTTTCAGTTGATTAGATTAGATGATGATGACTAATAAATAGAGTGGGTCGTAGGGAAAAGAGAGACAGTCGACCAGAGATGCAATGTGACGTATGATGCTTTACTACCTCTCATGCTCTTCCCTCCCTTCCTCTCACTCTCACTCTGCTTCTCTCACCCACCTCTCTGTCTTTTTCTCGGATGGTATCGCCTACGGGACTTATTGTACGGGAAGACGTGTGTGACTTGAGGTGTTGCCGAACAGCTCGGCTTCAGTTCGTTGGAGTGCAATGGAAATAGTTGTGGTCGATTCGCAGTTCGATTTCGATAGAGCGAGTTCAATTGTTCGCTTCAACATTGCTTATTTTCCTTCTTAAAAGCACAGGAATAAAAGAGATAGACGAAAGCGGGTTTAAGTGTTCTCAATAGCTTGTTTATCATTGAAAGGGAAACGGACAACATCGTTAAAAAAGTGTTTCTTGACGCACTGTGTTGTATTTGTTTTTGTTTTGGGTAATTTTGTTAAATTATTTTCATTCAATTTTCATATTCTGATATTCTGAACTGGCAAACATTTCTTATTAAGGCCGATAGTTGTCGGACAGGTTGTTTTTGACCTCCAGGTATGAAGTTTTGTTTCAATGTTTATGATATAGTTTTAATCACAATTTTTTATGCAGATGATGTTAGAAATTTACAAGAACATCTTTTATTTCTTCAATATTCTGCCATTAAATATGAATTCGAAATTGAAAACTGGAATCATCGTGTCGTAATTTGACATGGTTGATATGTCTGACAGTTCGTTTTTTACCTCAAATTAATAATTTCAGTTCAATCGCTTACAATTTGTACGATGAATTCAGAATACTTAAATTTTCCATTTATTTTGACAGGTAGATTTTTCAATGGCCAATTGTGCAACCGTTAGTTGAAAGTTATCATTTTTCACGTAATAAGTTGTAATATCGTTTTCAAGTTATTATTCTTTCATCAGTAAATTGTAATCTATAATTGTTTATTCGCAATAATGATCAAAATTAGTGCTTTATTAATTAATTACAAGTTCGATATTTTTTGAGTGCTTCAAATTGTTCAATAAATGGAAATTTTGTATTCTTTAAATCCTCATTTAAAGGTTTTGATTTATCGTTTTATTATTGAATTAAAAATTGTAATCAAAAGACCAATTGAAATTTTTGATTATATGTTCTTCAGATGGTGACATTTTTTATTTATTATTATAGCTGACACCTTATTCAATGCGACAAGCTGAATAATGAATAAGGAGCCGTGAATTATAGGCACGTAAGTATGTATTTTTCACTTATTTTTTAGTGAAGAACACTTCATTGATATTGCTATCATGATCTTATGGGATTTTATATATTAATTATTATTTACTTTGAAAGTGATTCGCTCTTCAAATGGTGCAGTTTTTCATTTATTATTATAGTTGACGTTTCATTCAATTTGGCCAGCTAGATATCAAATAAGGAACCTTGAATAATATTTACGTGAATATGTTTTTTCACGTATTTCTTAGTGAAGAACACTTTATTGGTCTTCCAGAATTTGAAGGTTGAATAAACAATTTTTAGTATATCTTGAAATGGCACATTAATACAGAAGAAATAATTGAACTTTTGTAAATTTTGAAATGATGAAATGAAGTTATAAACATGCACTAATAATAATAATAATTTTTTGTTACAGGAATTCGGATAACATCTTATGAGTTATGAGACCAATGAGATTATGAGAATATAAACATATGAGCATATGAATTTATCATTATTGTGTTATGATAGTTAGGATTGTTATGATTGTATGTGAAACATTGATTTCATGGAGTACTTAAAAAAGATAGTTTTTTTATCTGTTATTTCTAAACATATTTTTTGATGTTACAATTTAATGAAAATTACACAATTTTATTAAACGGGTTTTTGTTATTGATTTTAGAGTATATGTTATAAAAATTTCTAGTGTATTACATGTACATGGGTTCAAATTCTAATAACCAAATTGAATACTGAATATTGTTGATATTATTGTAGATATTGAGGATTTTCTGAATGATACACGTGAATTATATTTAACACTGTTATTTTATAATTATTTCTGGTATCATTTTTATACTGAATAAAGTTGAATGTTTTCGAGCTCATAAGAAAGTGAATTACTAATCATTGATGGGAAGTACGGTAAAATAATTGATCATCACGATGGAAATATACTGGATAAAAATTGCGGTATTAACAAGCACCTTATATTATAAAGAAATGATGAGCATGATAAAAATTTGAAAAGATGTGATGCGTTAACAAAAGATATGAATAAGCTTTTATGTTCATTCAATAACAGCAATGGCAGCAACTGCTATATTGTATGCAACGCAAATTATTCCTAATACATGGTCATCGACTGAAATCGAACGAGTAGATAAGGATATGATATTGAAAAACCAAAAAATTAGCAGGGCAGAATATTTGAAGTATCGCTTAGCAATGAGGGGAGAATTTAATCAATTTTCATTATGTGGAAGATTATTTGAACAGTGGTTAGTCAATAACTATGTTAAAATTGAGAAAGATATACTTCTTTATTTCAGAAATAATCAATCAAAAATACGTGCTGAATCTTATAAGGGATTAGTAGATCATTTACAAAAAAGTGCTTAGGCAATGATAATAACATTGGAAAGATGGTAGTTTTGCCATCAACTTTTGTTGGTTCTCCGAGAAATATGACGCAATTATATCAAGATTCAATGGCGATTGTCGGTAAGTTTGGGAAGCCAGCAGGCGCGTCGGAGCTGTGTGGGCTGGGTGTGCTTGAGCCCACTCATGAACTTTGATGAGTGGGCTCCGCCCACCCATCAAAGTTTCAACTACTTACAATTTTGTGATTCTAAGCTTTTTTGCATTCGAAATTCATAAATATATTCATTTTCTATTGAGTGAGCCCACCCATGAAAATTTCCGTTCCGACGCGCCTGAAATCCAGACTTGTTTATAACAATGACATATAATCCAAAATGGAAAGAAATTGAAGAGAATCTTTTACAGAATCAAACAGCAGAAGAAAGGCCAGATATAGTTGCAAGAGTTTTTGCTTTAAAAGTAGATTGTTTATTAGATGGAATTGTGAACAATAAAATGTTTGGAGAAGTATTGTCATACGTTTCTGTTACTGAATTTCAGAGGGGAGGATTACCACACATGTAACTTATAATTTTTTTAATACATTTCCTACACCTAATGATTTTCAATAATGTCGATAGTTTCACAAAATAAATAGAATCATACTATTATACATAAATTATTATTCTATTACCCTTGAACCAAGCCTAATTTGAAAACTCCCATTAAATTTATATTGAGTGGAAAAGATATGATTTGTTGTTTTGAAATACTACTTTTCATGAAGTTTAAACTTAGGAAGTTGAAAGCTTTTTTATTTTTTATACTCTAAGTTACAATAATGGAAATCGAATAACAGCAGGGTTAAATCGTTCGTTACTAAGGACGCGCGCCTTCGCACGCGCAAGATTTTTAGTACTTTATTAATGCTCAAAATAACATTTCCAAAACGAATGTTTACCTTCTGAAGTGTGAATAATATTATACAAGAATATACTTGGAGAAATCTTGCCTAGTTCTCAGATGAGAGAGCTCATAAGAAACAGAGAGGGACCATTCATTAAACACGTAGTATGTTTTGGGAAGTAGGTGGGGGTCAACCTAGTGCTACTGATGGCGAAAACCTACATGAAAAGTCGGGAAAACCGATCACCTGGGGAGGGGGAGGGGTCCGAAAATCGTCGAAAAATATGTCACGTGGTATATAGACGCTCCCAGATCTGCTTTACCATCATTATTATTATTATTATTATTTATCAGCATTTGGAACTCGAAAGTTCATTGCCTCATCTACCCGAGACCGCCACG